>JAODAL010013892.1:0-89471 GCA_025379985.1 Phyllomedusa bahiana
TCACATGATAAGATGGTTTGCTGGAGGTTGTAATACTGGAGAGGTTCTGCTCCTCCATACACTACTGTTACCTGGATACCAGGGGTCACATGACCTGTGTGTGGTCACATGATAATACGCTGCTGGAGGTAGTAATAATGGAGAAGTTCTGCTCCTCCATACACTACTGTTACCTGGATACCAGGGTTCCATGACCTGTGTAGTGGTCACATGATAAGATGGTGCTGGAGGTAGTAATACTGGAGAAGTTCTGCTCCTCCATAATCTACTGTTACCTGGATACCGGGGGTCACATGACCTGTGTATGGTCACATGATAATACGCTGCTGGAGGTAGTAATACTGGAGAGGTTCTGCTCCTCCATACACTACTGTTACCTGGATACCAGGGATCACATGACCTGTGTAGTGGTCACATGATAAGATGGTGCTGGAGGTAGTAATACTGGAGAAGTTCTGCTCCTCCATACATTACTGTTACCTGGATACCGGGGGTCACATGACCTGTGTAGTGGTCACATGATAAGATGGTGCTGGAGGTGATAATACTGGAGAGGTTCTGCTCCTCCATACACTACTGTTACCTGGATACCAGGGGTCACATGACCTGTGTGTGGTCACATGATAATACGCTGCTGGAGGTAGCAATAATGGAGAAGTTCTGCTCCTCCAGACACTACTGTTACCTGGATACCAGGGGTCACATGAACTGTGTGTGGTCACATGATATACGCTGCTGGAAGTAGTAATAATGGAGGTGTTCTGCTCCTCCATATCCAACTGCTAACTTGATACCAGGGGTCACATGACCTGTGTGGTGGTCGCACGATTGACATCATGTTTATTCCTTACTATGGGCAGGAATGTGGGCTATACCATTATTTTTCTAACTAGGGGCCTACTGCATTGGTATAAAAGAGGTACAGGAGTAGAACTTTCTATGCACTTGCATGTATTATAGAAAAGTGTTTGATTTCCTGTTATAAATAATAAAAAAACAATAAAAAGGGGATAACGCCCTTAGCAGTTAACCTGATGAACCACAGCTCCTGTTGTTGTACATATGTAGGAGTATTTACAGTATGTAAACTCCTTCTTTGTCATGCTGTAAAAGAAAATTGTACAACTACAGGCCCCCAGTATCTCATTTTGTAGCTGAATCGGTGTAGCATGTAGATTAACAATTTGCAAGTGTTCATTGTAATAAACTTTATTGACAGTCAAGCTCATGACAACTTTGCAAGTGGGAAAACAATTAAGTTTTGCTATAAGTGCCAACATCCTAAAACAACTGAGTTTATATAATTGTATTTTAAACTGATATAATTTTATTTTTTTCTCATTCTTTCATGTGTAAAAAAAGAGAAGTTAAAGGGAACCTGTCACTTTGAACATGCTATCTGATCTTCTGATAGCATGTTATAGAGCAGGAGAAGTTAAACAGATTGATATATTTCTCTATGGGGAAAGATTCAGTAGAACGTATATTTTATTCATTCAAAGTCCTGCTTATTCTGGGTTAAGTAGTCCAGTAGGTGGTGTTATCAGTGATTGATGGCTGTCTCTGAATGCACATTCATACCCTGTTTCCCCGAAAATAAGACACCCCCGAAAATAAGACATAGTGCATTTTTATTTATGAAATTCAGTTTGGCTGCTTATGCTGATGTTTGTGATGAAATCACTACAGTATATTAATACATGTTGATGTTTTGTTCAACAATAAATGTGAATTATTGTTCTTAGAAAAAATACAACCCCTAAAAAGAAGTCTTAGCTCGACTTTAGGAGCAAAAATTAATATAAGACACTGTCTTATTTTCGGGGAAACAGGGTTTAAGGAAGGCTGTCAATCAATCACTGATAACACCGCCTACTGGACTCCTTAACCCAGAATAAGCAAAGATGAATGAAATACAGCTTCTACTAACTCTTTCCCTACACAACTATATACTAACCTGCTCAGCACCTTCTGCTCTGTACCATGCTGCCATCAGATCAGATAGCATGATCAAAGTAACAGGTTGCCTTAAATGTCTTTGCTCTCTCTATGCATCTCAGCACTTTAAAGCCTGGTTCACATCTGTGTAGGAGCTTCTGTTGCTGATGTGCAAATAAAACCTTTTTGCAATGGACACCAACAGCGCCTGATAGATCCTATTTAATACAGGGGGTCGGACGGGTTTCTTCCACGGTGCCCATGTCTTCATGGAAAAAATAAAGCAGTTTTTTCCATCATTCTCAATGGAACTGGTGATGTAGGCTCTGAACCTCCAACACTGATATAAAGCGGGCTTAATAATAAAATGTAATAAATGCACATTTCTCCAGCAGTTTCTTATACAGAAGCTTTTGATCAGTATGGTTCTTTCCAAATATTCCTCTTACTGAAGGCAGGAGTAACCACTGCTTGTGGGAACTCTGCACCCAATATCTGCACCCAATATCCTTCTGGTAGGTTAGAACTCCTTTGACAGTGAATCCTTTTACTTCAGTCCGTTTACTTCAGTGAGACCATTCTTAAAGCGAAAAATAGTATAAAATATCCTGTACCCCAATATAACAACTATCCAAAAGCTGCAGGCTATGAAAATGTTTTCTCCAGTGGGATGCTTTGAAGCAAATATTATTGTTTTTTTTTCTTGTTATTTGGTTTAGTCAACTAGAGTCTACACAGAAACTTCAAGTAAAAAAGAAACAACAATCTAGCATTTGAGTAATATAGCCTTGACCCTTATTGCCTGGGGTCCATACAAACCTGCCCCGTAGTTGTTCACTTTAAATTAATGTAGTTAAAAAAAGGTTAATGTTCCAATTGCATGTATAATGCAAATCTTCATAACACAGGCGAAACCTCTTACATCGTGGATCCCACCATCTGAGTGGTCAGGAACTGTCTTCATTTGCATTATTATCCAGTTGGCATAATTTTCTACTCGTGTGTAGACTCCAGGATACTGAGCTTCAGCACAGTTATAGCCAAAGCTTGTTATGCCTAACTGGTCGAAGCTCGCACTCTCTGCTATATAGCAGACAAACGGTCCTCCACTATCTCCCTAGAATATGACAGTAAAAGGATGTTTAGAAGATATTTTTTGTAATTTTATAATGAAGATAAAGGGCCTCATGTATGAAAAATGTTTAGGTCTAAGTCTTTATTTTTATCCATATAAACCAATGAGAGTTACCCCTTTCATTTCATATAGTGCTCTGAAAAAAATGACCTGTACAGTTTTCATACATGAGGCCCAAAGTGTTCAAAAAGAAGAAGACAAATGATCACCTAACATAGGCTACATATATTCACCTCCTAAACACAAGAAATCTGTCTACACCACAGGAATCAAGGAGCAGAAGGGAAAAAAAATGAAGAGTGACATCTTTGAATTTGCCTTCGCCACTTTTTTGTCTCATATTGCCGGCTCTGTAGTGTATAGGTGCTTGGTCGATATTGGCGCAATGTGCATCTGACGACACATTTTAATGTGGTGTGAAACTGACATACAAAATACTATGCAGTAATTTTGAGTGTTATGCGGCAAAAATGTTTGCTGCATAACACTTCCATTCATACTGTCGTATTATACACTCCTCTATATCTATATAGAAACGTTGTGTTGGCGTCAAGTTACAAAAGAGGCGCATGCGAATTCATAGATGTCGCCCGAAACGTCCACCTCAGTGAATGGTTACTGAAGATTCTGGACACTTTTCAAATATGTGCAAGTAACCAGTCACAGAACATGGCCTAGCCTGGAAGCATTGGTATCCATTTCTTGACAGGAGAGGAGGTCTGTCTGTGTACAGGGCTTGCTGCCTCTGAATGCAAGTGTTCTCATTCATTGACTGTAAACTAATATTGTGAAAATGGTGAGGAATAACTTTTTTTTAACTTATTCACTAATTTAGCTTTATTAACAAAACTAGAAAATACGGCCTTTGCAATGCTATCAGAACCACGCCAATCATTCTATATTAGCTTGTTAGCTAGTTTTGCAGTTTCCTTATGTAATGCTTACAAGATTAAATATTAAAAATTTGTTTAATCTGGACACCTTTTCTCTTAGTACAGTAAAGGGAACATATCAGCTTGTAAGGGTAAATTCACACGGCGTAATTGTGGGGCGTATATCTTTGGGTAATTGCGATGCAATACGTCCAAAATACGCCCTGCAATTACAATAATACACACCTCTCATTGAGAGCTATGAATACCCAATGTTTTCCTTGGCATATAATGCGCGGCAGGGAAAACAATAGACATGTTACTTTATAACATGTACTTCTAAAACAAGTGGCAAATTGCATTGTCAACAGTACGCACCGCAATACGCCATGTGAACATACCCTAATTCCTAATAGATAGTCCAAGGAAACAAAGATATCATCAAGCAATCAAAATTTGTTTATAAAACTTAGGGCGGCATGTATGAATTTTGGCGTTTAAATGCCAAAATTCATGTGCATAATATTGGTATAGAATGTGCCTGATTTATGAATCCGCTCTACTGCTGGTCATAAATCAGGCACATTCTAGCGCTAATATGACATTTCTGGCTCCGATAAACCACTTTGAAAGTGGTTTACCTATTCCAGCAGTAATGCTCCTAGAACTGCTGTAACGAAGCTAGGAATCTATAGATTCGTAGTGTGCCCCGCCTCCTGCACATCCCCCGAGATCAGGCATATTACAAAGGTGCCACAGCTGCTCTGTAATGCGCCTGATGCTGTCGTACAGGATGATATGAAAAATGCATAGTACCTTAATCCTATTTTCTAGGAAAGATAATACCGCACTGTAGCTTGCCTATGCAGTTGTCCTCCTGCTTTCCATAAATCTTCAAATAATATTCAGGCAGCTATTAATTTTCCAAACTCACGTATAAATTCATTGATAAAAAACCGTCAGGCATATATTTCAAATTTAAATATGCATACGTTGCCTTAATATCTGAAAGTATTTCCTTTTTGCTGCGGTTTAGAAACTGCAAACCCCTCAAATAGTACCCCAAAATTGTTTTCCCAAGGGTATCCGTTAGCTTTACTGGTAAACATAAAAAGTGGGGGCATACAACGATCAAAATGTTTATTAGCTTCTGCCGTTAGTCCTTGCGTCTGGAAATTATTCAGATCTCAGGCAAAAACTAACTCGCCTTTCAGCACGGGTGGGGAGATACTGCGTTTGCCGACGTTCGGGGTGGATCCCCTTTGTCAAGCTCGCAGGTGGTAAGTAAGTGTTGGTTTTTTAAATAGAAATGTGTTTAATCATTTGAGGTTTCCCCCTATATTGACTCTTTATCTTTTAAAATATATGCTATCGTCCACGGACCTTACACCACAGGATTGGCCCTGTGGTGGGGTTTCGTGGGATATTTTCCTTTTATGGAACGGCAGTAAAGGGAATTAGACAAATTCCCTATTAAAAAATTAAAAATATACATCCCCTTTTGGAGTTTACGTTAACCAAAAATAAATGGATTAACTTTAGATGAAACTGTATAAAAATAGGTAATATTTGGAATCTACATTATACAGTAAAAGTCCCAATCGCAAAAATTTTGCCCCATAAAAGCTTTAAAGCTTCACCAAGGGGGTTATCCCTAAAGGGCAATTTTTTTAAAAAACTAGGAAAATTGTAGTACAGAAAATAAATATGAATATCAAAAAAACGTATTATAAAAATTAATTTACAATGAGGTTCCCAAGAAAGGGGTTATAAAATTGAGAAGAAGTAAGAAAAAAATCTAGGGGGAACATGGGGAGAAAAACTAAGGTTGAAAAATAATCAGATAGTTTTTTTATGTCGGTTTACGATGTCACGGGGGGGCTTATTAAAAAATGCATACATAAAGCATAGAAAATCTTGCAGGTGATGCACAAAATGGTAAATTTTCCCGAACCCCCAGATTTTTGTTTTTCAGTAAAGGTAGATCAATTGGCAATTTGGTGGTAAAATTCTGTCTTAAAAAAAAAGAAAACAATCAAAACAACATTTTCTAAGACAGGAAAAAAAAGGCACCCTTTTTTTCCCTGTTTTTAAACTGCCAAAAAAAATGCTCTGGGGGTTTTTAAGGGGAAGATGTTTGCCAGCCTACTAAAGGGTTTCAACAAGGTGAAAGGGTATTTTACCTTAGTTCTGAAAAAGTGTGTATTTATTAAAGTGCCCTTTGGCAAAAGTTTTTCGTGGGTCAAACTACGAGGCAAAAAAAAAGTTGATAAATAACACCGTTTTAAATTTGGTTGTTAAAAAATAGGAAAGAATCGTCAAAACATCATAGAAAAAAAATTTGGAGAAACTACTGTAGCAAGGAAAACTTTTCTGAACTTGGTCATATTCCAGGTTAATAAAGTGGGGGCGTTTTGGAACAGAAGAAGGGGAAATAAGGAATATATTAAAAAAAAAAAAACCCCGTTTTACAAAAAAGAGGTATTACTGGGTTAGGCATTGAAAAACTGAAACCCTAGGCTGAATGAAGACTGCCAATGGAGTGCGTTTTTATAAACTTAATGGCTGTAGCTATAGGAGATAGGGATAGGAGGTTGCTTTTTGTTTTTTAATTTTTAATCAGTAAATTTATAGATGGTGTTGGTTATTGTAGAAAGCTATATTGCAAAAGATATGAGTCAATTAGGGTTAAACCTCAAAAAGAGGGAACAATAGGGGGGACATGTGTGAATTTGAAAGGTATTTTTTTTTTTTTATTGGCGCGACATCCAGTTCTAAATAGATATAGAAGATGTAAATAGGGGCGTATAAGATTTTTTGGGGCATTACATGAGCTTAAAAAAGCGCCAAACTTTGTTTTGGGGGGATTATTATGTAATGCGCCAAACTTTGGGGCACTAAGTCTATGTAATGCGCCAAAAAACCCTCGTATTCTACACTTAAAATCTCATAAACCCAGCATTGAAACATTAGAGGGGACAGTATGAATTCGAATGCGTACTTTTTTTTTTACTTGGTACCAAACCCAGTTCTAAATAGATATAGAAGAGTAGAATACGACAGATTTTTGGCACATTTTCATAAAGGGTTAGTGCGCCAAGTTTGGCGATTACACTCTATGCCCCCACAAGGTTGGCGCTTAAGCTCTATGTAATTTGCCCAAAAAATCTCCATACTGTCGTTTTAAACTCTTTTATGTCTATTTAGAACTGGAGTGTCGGCGCCAAGTCAAAAAAAAGTACGCATTCGAATTCATACATGTCGCCCATACTATTTAAACCAACACTTACTTACCTCCTGCGAGCTTGACAAAGGGGATCCACCCCGAAACGTCGCGCAGGCGCAGTATCTCCACACTGTGCTGAGAGGACGAGTTAGTTCTGCCTGAGATCTGAAGTATCCAGACGCAAGGACTGAACGGCAGAAGCTAAGTAACATGTTGATACGTTGTATGCCACCACTGTGTAGTGTTTACCAGTAAAGCTAGACTGGATACCGTGGAACACAATTGTGTACTATTAGAGGTGGTTTGCAGTTTCTAATACCGCAGCAAATGGAAATATTTTGCAGATATTAAGGCAACGTATGCATATTTATATGTGAAATATATGCCTGACGTTTTTTTACCAATGAATTTATACGTGAGTTTGGAAAATTAATAGCTGTCGTACAGGAGGCATTATAATAATGCAAACAGGGCTGCGCCTGATGTCGGGCTGGAAATATGCCAGAATTCTGGCGCAGCCCCATTCATACATGCCACCCTTAATCTTTGCTATAAAAATGATCAACAAGGAAAGTCAGCATGTTTAAGAAAAAATATAAAAAGCTATACAGCTTTAAAAATCCACTACTGCTAATGCTTTTCAAACAATATGTCATAGTCATTGTACAAAATGCATTAGAAATAGTGGATTTTTACAGCTATATAGCTTTATCTCTTTCCTGTTTTTAATTTTTATAGTAAAGATTAAAGGGGTTTTACAACAAAGTAAAATTGATGTGGGAAGTTTGCAAATTAAATTATAAACATTTTCACCATTCATCATTATTAAAAATTTGGGACCGTTTTTGTTTTAGCTGCTCCCTTAGTGATCTATAGTGTACAGCTCATCTCTATGGGATACGACCAGTGATCAAAGCTCCTCAGTCCTGACCACACATGCTCAGACATCATCTCTCCTTTCAGTCAGCTATGTCAGTCTCTTCCCTGCTTAGTAATCACACACATTCACTGCTGAGTGAGTGTTGAACCCCAGGTGCTGTCATTCTACTCCTGTCCTCTGTACTTCTTAGTAATTAGAGGAATAAATACAAGGAAAAAAGAAACCTCAATCTGTGCATTGGGGGAAAAAAAAAAGAAATCCCCACATTTGGTTCTTGCAGGGATTTGAACCTAGGACCCTGATGCTGAAAGGCAGAGGTGCTAACCACACAATTACATCATAGCTACTCACAGCTCTTTACATAAACAGACCTTTGTTTGACTATAGTGAGCACACTGTGGGGAAAGGCATGGTGATGTCAAGTCTGTTGAGTCACATGATATACAGTTCAAATAAATCATACACACCCATTTGTGAACACACTGAAAGCTGAACCAGGACAAACCAGGCATGAAATGCCTTTGTGGTAAAACCCCTTTAAGTTTTCTAAAAAAAAAATTGGGATTATGGACAATATCTTTGGTTTCCTGGATTATTTCTGGTGGATTATGAGCTACCAATCTACCTAAGTGTCAGTTTGGAGCTTATTGTCACGTTAATCCATTAATTTATCATTCAGCAACTACACTGAGGATGTGGGGAAGTCAAAAACTGTTTACTTTTCTAAGCTTGTTAATGATGCCAGAACTACAAGAAGTATGAAACAGCTGCAGTTTTCCATGGCTCAGTAACATGTTTTACTGTGAAATGTTATGGTCTATCAGAATCAAACACCATGTAAAACTGAGGCTCTAGCAAAGTGGTAGGTAAAGAAGCAGTTTTAGAAATGATTTATAGGATGCTATCCTGGATTTCTGACTATACGGGTTTATAGTCTGACACATTATTACAACAGTTTAGACTGTATTGAGAATTTGTAAACTGTAGCCTGAAAAAAGCTGCATCTTTAATTTAAAGGGAACTTGTCAGGTTGTTCACACTGCTCAAACCACAGGCAGCAAGAAATAGCTGCATATTTCCATGACTCAGTAAGGTGCATTTTAGTCTGAAATGCTACAGCGCTTCAAAGCAAAACACCCCATAAAACTGAGATGAGTACACTGAGAATGTCACAGGCGAGGAAGAAGAGTCCAATGTAAGGCCATGTTCACACGGCTTAAAATGGGCCGTATTTCGGTCCGTAATTACGCGCCGGAGTGCGCAAATTACGGGCTGAAAACGGCCCATTCAT
The DNA here is from genome assembly GCA_025379985.1 of Phyllomedusa bahiana. Taxonomy (NCBI): domain Eukaryota; kingdom Metazoa; phylum Chordata; class Amphibia; order Anura; family Hylidae; genus Phyllomedusa; species Phyllomedusa bahiana. The sequence continues at coordinate 9,343 of JAODAL010013892.1, forward strand.
TACGGTAATCCACAGTTCTCATAGAGAACTATGGATTACGTCTCCCCTCCCTGCCCGGCGAAAACGCCGCGGGGGGAGATAAGCGACATGTGAATTACCAGCGGCGTATACGCGCCGCTAGTAATGAATGTCTATGGGCCGGCGAAGTGTCGGCCCCCCGCTCCCTCCCCCGCTTCTGCCCCGCCCCCGGCCACACGGCGTAATTGCGGGACGTAATTACGTCCCGCAGTTAAACCGTGTGAACATAGCCTAAAGCTTTCCCCTCTCGGCTCGGCATAACTGACAGGTTTGTCTCAATATATAAATAGAGGAGAGACTAATGGCATAACTAGAAGTGGAAAGGTGGTGGCGGTCTGCCCCAGAAATGTTGGCAAGTTTTCTGGGTGCCATGTATAGCACTCAGATGGTGCAGACTCAGAGGCTTTGCCTGAATCATCTGTAGCGGGATTCAGCTGTAGTGTAGAGCTGGGCTCCAGTTGCAACTCCTGAGAATGGAGCTAGCTCCGATTCCAACTATTAAACCCCCTATAAGCTGTGGTCAGTAAAGTCCATCTAGAGGGTAAAGAAAGAGGGGGCTTACCTGGTCACCCTTGGCCTCCCTGCAATGCCATCGCTTTGTGCTCATGATTGCCATGGCAGTAAGAGGTCAAATTATGGCCTCCGCATCTGTCATATACAGGTGGGTATTAAGAACTACCAGAGGCCAGAGAGTTTAATAGGCTGCTTGTCACATACGCTATAATACAAAGCAATAAAGTAATGTCTTGCTGTATATTATAAAAGCAATCAATCGACTGCATAGTCTAGTCCCATTTTGGGCTAAACAAAATAAGTAAAAAACAAATAAAAAATGTTTTAAACAAATTAAAAAAAAAAAACCACAAGATTCTTCATTCGCAACTAAAATAAACTTTATAAAAAAAAAACAAGGACACATAATAGGGAGTACGCTGTCCTTAACTATCTAATCTCTAAAATTATCATTTTATTTAATCCACACAGTAAACACTGTGAAAAATCAAAAATCAAAACTATGTCAGAATTGCCTTTTGTTATCAAGCCTCACAAAGAAATGACTGAAAAGTGAAAAGGGGTTAAACTAAATCTTACATACCCAAACATGATACCAATGAAAATGCAAAATTATCGTGCACATAAAAAGCTCTCATACAGCTTCATGGCTAGAAAAGTAAAAACATTTTTTTCAAATATTGTGACAAAAAAACATTTATGATTTATGGGAGGGTCCTGTAAAAAACAGGCATAGCCTAAAAAAGTGGGGGTGTTGCCTATTAAAAGGGGTGGTGGCAAACTTAGCAACAGCCCAGGGCGATAAAAGTTCTAGCTACACCACTGGGAGAGAGCTGTCAGTTATGCTGAGCAGGGCAGAGAAGCTGAACATCAGACTCATTTCCCTGATCATGGCATTCTCATTGTACCCGGCTCAGTTTTACTGGGTGTTTTAATCTGAAATACTGTAGCAGTTCAGAGTAAAATGCACCTAATTGATATGGAAACCTGCACCGCAAGGTAAAATCTCCTGCCCAGGATGCTCACAGCTAACTGCGAGCTGACTGTGTACGAGAATGAGAAGTGCAGTACTTGCGCCGTTTTCTCCATTCACTTCTATGGGAGCTCCCAAATATAACTTTGCTAGACTTCATGACAAATTTAGCATCAATAACCAACAGTTTTGTCGCTTTTTCGCAGAGCTGTACCAAAACATACAGTATTTCACAAAATACTTATATCTTCAATTATATCTTTTCATGGAAAAACACTGAACAAATAACACTTTGATAGAATCTAAATTAGTCAGTATACAGCTTGTATAACAGTGTAAATTTGGTGTGCCTCAAAATAACTCAACATACAGCCATCAATGTCTAAACCACTGGCAACAAAAGTTAGTACGCTCCTAAGTGAAAATGGACAAATTGTGACCAATTTTCCATTTTCCCTTCATGGTGTCATGTGACTTGATAGGGTTACAGGTGTGAATGGGGAGCAGGTGTGTTAAATTTGGTGTTATCGCTCTCACACTCTCTCATACTGGTCACTGAAAGTTCAGCATGACACCTCATGGCAAAGAAATCTCTGCGGGCTACCCAGAGAGGAGACAGCAGCGGCAAAAGTGCCTCTGCTGCACTGACAAAAGACAGAAGGAGCTCACTCTTTCTGTATTTCCGTTAGCTGCCGCGAAACAATACATTGTGGCAGCTAAAGGGTTAATCACCTGCAGGCGGAGCGCACTCTGGCCGTTGATGATGTAGCATGAGGCCAGCGGTAATATACCACTGGTGCCATGCCACAATCTTCTTAGCTCTGCTTGTGAGCTCGCAAGATCTCTATAATGTACCCATACGCAAATTGCAGGAACCCCTTTCCGACCAAGACGTACGTCAAATGTACGTCAAATGGGTACGTCAAATGTCGGTAAAATTAATATTGCTGCCCCCCTTCCCTGACATATTTTACCACAGCAGTGGCGTCCTTAGGGGTTTATGGGGTAAAAGTGCAATACTATTTGAGCAGCAGCTATTTATCAGGTCCCTAATTAGTGTACTCAGCCTTTGAGCCAATCATAGATGTGTTCTAAGGGCACACTCATAGGTGTGATTGACAGATATGGACACCTATTTTTACGCTGGTAAAAATAAAAAACACTACTAGGATTGCAGTATTTTCTTCACACTGCCTACCAAAAAACAGATTTAAAACCAATTAAAAAGCATTGTTCCCCCAAAAATGATACCAAACAAGATGTCAAATCATCCCACAAAAGCAAGATGCTATACAGCTCTGTACACAGAAAAATTAAAAAGTTCTGGCTACCAGGCTATAGCGATGCAAAAACATGTTTTTCCTTTTGAATAACAGTGTTTTTATTGTGTAAAAGCAATAAAAAAACAAATTGGGTATCTCTCTAATCGTATCAAACTGCTGAGTAAAGTTAGCATGTCATTTATACCGCTTGGTGACTTCTGTAAAAATCAAAAACACTACTAGGATTCCTGTGTTTTGTTCAAAATAGCTCACAAAAACCTTAATAAAAAGTGATCAAAGTGTCATGTACCCCATAATGGTAACAATAAAAACTTCAACTCATCCTGCAAAAAACAAGCCCATAATCAGTTCCGTATACAGAAAAATAAAATAAGTTATGGCAATTAGAATATGACGACATAAAAATGCAATTTTTTATAAACGCATTTCTATTTTGTAAAAGTAACAAAACATAAAAACTGTATAAAAATTTATATCATTGCAATTGTAACGACCTGCATAGTAAAGTTATACTGTCATTAATAACGCATGACAAACGCTGCAAAAATGAAACCCAAAAACAATGGCGGAACTGCATTTTTTCACCTCATTTTCATGGCCCAATGCTAAAAAAACTAAGGAACACCGGTGCACCCAAAATGCACAATATACTCCTAGATGAGATCCATGAGGGGTGTTGAATCTAAAATGGGGAAATTTCTAAAAGGTTTCACCTGTACTGCTACTTTGGGGGCTTTACAAATGTGACATGGCACCCACCAAAATCTGCATTCCAAAAGCCAAAAAGTGCTTCCTCCTTGTACGCCCTGCCATGTGCTCAAACAGCAGTTTACACCCACCTATAGGGTATTGCCGAACTTCCAAGAAATTGCATAACAAACTTTAGGATGCTTTTTTTCCCCAGGATTCCTTGTAAAAATTAAACATTTTCAGACAAAATTTCAGATTGTTGTAAAAAATATATTTTTTTCCATTTTCAGAGCCTGACGCTAAAAAAATTAGTGAAACACCTGTGGGGTCAATATACTCACTGCACCCCTGGATATATTCTTAAAGGGGTGTAGTTTCCAATAATGGGTCTTTTTAGAGGTGTATATTAAGTTTTAGCACCTTAAGGTGTCCGCAAACCTGGAATGGTGCCAAAAGAAAATGGTATTGAAAATGAGACCCCAGAGTTCGGTCGGTTCTCCTCCTCTGAGGCTTGTGGTTGAGCCAAATAGCGCACTAGGGCCACACATGGGATATCTATAAAAACGGCAGAATGTGGGAAGTTGATGTTGAGTTGCATTTACCTGGTCACATATACTGTGTTCCAGTGAATAATGAATACAAATTGAAAATCTGCAAAAAAAAGTGTAATTTTGACACCTCCACTTTGCTTTAATTTCTGTGAAATACCTAATGGATTAAAAAACTTCCAAAATGTTGTTTTAAATACTTTAAGGGGTGTAATTTCTTAGATGGAGTTATTTATAGGGTTATCTAACACACAGGCCCCTCAAAGTCATGTCAGCACTGGACTGGTCTATAAAAATAATCTATTTTGCAAATTTTATTGAAAATGTGAACAATTACTACTAAATTTCTAAGCCCTTTAATGTCGTAAAAAATAAAAATGATGCCAATCTACAGGAGATATATGGTAAATGCTAGTTATAAAATATTTTGCGTGGAATAACTATTTTATGCGCATAAATTTTTGAACTTTGAAAATGGCAAATTTTTCACAATTTTTATGATCCTTTGATATTTTTCACAATTAAACAAAGATTGTATGGACAAAAGTTTCTTACTAACTTAAGCACATTGTGTCACGAGAAACCAATCTCTGAATCACATGGGTAGGTAAAAGTGTCAAAAAGTTATTCTCACTTAAAGTGACATGTCAGATTTAAAATATGGGGTTCTGTAAGAAAGGCCAAAACTGGCTGCAACGGTACGGGGTTAATAATGGGCAGCCTGCTCTAACATAGTATAGAGACATTTGAAATAGGGTTTAGGTTTATGTTAAGCAAATAGCAGCCTGCCCACGGTTCAAGCAGAATCTGCTATTTAGATTGTGCACCTAGGATAGTTATCCTGATAATTAGCTAAGAATGCTAGGAGGTTAGCTTATGAGAAGAATGGTAGCTGTATAACCCCTAACATACTGCCCTAGGCCTAGGCAGATTTAGCTAATGAGGTAGTTGCATTATAGACACATTCCCCCCCTCCTCTAATAAATGATTACAATTCTCTCAATAAGAGCATACTGCCTATACAATTTTAATGAGATTGATAGTTTCTTAATATTAGTCATTAAAAGTTATATTTTATAATAGTCATTAAAAGTTTTATTTTAGAATAAGCATTCAAGTCTGAATAGTAGTTAGGAAATATATGGTATTAGTTGTCTACAGGCAAAAAGAAATCTGTTTTATAAATATTTATGTTACCATCTAACTATCTATTGTAGGGACACTCCACTTATAATTGCCTACAGTAAAGCATGGTGGAGTTTGGGACTGCAGGAGTGTTGCCGGCTGTGGGGGGCTTCAGTTCATTAAGGGAACCATGAATGGCAAAATATACTGTGACATACTGAAGCAGAACATGATCCCTTCCCTTTGGAAACTGGGCCACAGGGCAGTATTTCAACAAGATAATAACCCCAAACACACCTCCAAGACAACCACTGCTTTGCTGAAGAAAATGAGGGTAATGGTGCTGGACTGGACAAACATGTCTCGGGATTTCAACCCTATTGAGCATCCGTGAGGCATCCTCAAATGGAAGGTGGAAGAGTGCAAGGTCACTAACATCCACCTGCTTCTTGATGTCATCATGGAGTAGTGGAAGAGGATTCCAGTGGCTGCAACCTGTGAAGCTCTAGTGACCTCTATGTCCAAGAGAGTTAAGGCAGTGCAGGAAAGTAATGGTGGCCACACAACATATTGACACTTTGGGCAAAATTTGTCCATTTTCACTTAGGGGTGTATTCACTTTTTTGCCAGCGGTTTAGACATTGATAGCTGTGTGTTGAGTTATTTTGAGGGCACAGCAATTTACACTGTTATACAAGCTGTACGCTGACTATTTTACATTGTATTAAAGTGTCATATCTTCAGTGTTTTCCCATGAAACGATATAATACAATATTTACAAAAATGTGAAGGGTGTATTCACCTTTTTGAAAAATTGTACAATGTGAACTTTTTCTTGTTTTCCACACCCAACTGCATCCTCTTTTGACAGCAAAATATGGTCTAAGAAACACCTTAATAAAAATATCTTGCCATCTTCTTGGGTTGTACTGGTCACTGATCTGATTACACTGTTTTCTTCTTACCTGGCAAGTGTCAACTCCCCCATCTTCAAAGCCAGCACAAATCATGTTCTTAGTAAGAAGCCCATTATACCATCCAATACTATTACAGAGCTTGGTAGGAATCCTATTTACTTGTGCCTCCTGCAAAATTTCTGATATTTCACCTGCAATACAACACAATGTATTTAGAATATTATATTGAATATTACTTTTATTAAAGAGGTTGTTATGGATTAGAAAAAAATACCTTTTTATCCACAAACAGTGCCATGTCTCTCCATGGGCCAGAGGGTATTGCAATTCAGGACCATTTACTTAAAGGGTTATTCCTCAGACATTTATGACATATTAACAGGATAACTTTTCTGCTGTGTCACAGGTATGCAGAGGTAATCCACTGTACCACTGCAAGCGGTGGAATAAGACACATCGGGGAGCGGAGTCTAAGGAACCCCCCCCGTTTTCACCAGAGCCCGCCACAAGGCTGGTTCGACTTTTGTGGCTGGAGACTCCCAGGTCGCTACCACTGAAGTGACTTTCTTGCAGTGGCAGCCGGGGTAGAGAGTGGTACAGAATCGGCAGGCAGGAGTTTAGTCGGGGACAGGCAGCTTAGTCAATAGTAATGGACTGGAAGTCAGGTACATGGTTTAAGAACAAGGATCAACAACTCTCTCTCTAAATAGCACCAACGGACTGGAAGAGTGTGGAGGGAGAGGATAAAGGAAATAAGGGGAGTTCCTGGTAATTAATCAATGGGCACGCTGGCTCTATAAATTCTACAGAGCCAGCGCATGCGTGCCCTAGGAAGAGGGTATGTGCGTGCCGGCACAGAGCAGAGGTAGGAAGTGGAACAAAAGCGTGGAGAGGAGAGTACACGGGGGCCGGAGGAGACAGGGCACGAGCGCACCTGCGGATCAACATGCCAGCCGTAGTGTGGCTTGTGAAATGCTGAAATTACAAGTACAGCTGAGCAAGATGTGCCATACAAGTCTGAGAATGAGGTGGAATACCAGGCACAGGTGCTGTGGAAAAAAAAAAATATCTATATATATTTTTTCTAATTCTGAGCAACTTTTCTACTTTCATTTCCTCAGGTCCACTGGGGGAAATCTGGTAGGAACAAACAGCATGTAATCAGTCCCGAGGGGATGGGACCCTAAAGTCGGGTCATTGGGGTAATTTTTTAAATATGTGGTAGCATTTTGTTTTTTAACCTCTTGCTCTATGTATAATGTTAATTAAAGAAAAATGGCACATAAATAAGTAATACAACAACAAACATTACATGTTTCAACTGAAAATATACAAATTTACATTTAAACATGTCAGTAGCATGCGGTATATCCTCTAATAAAGTATTTTACCTTTTGAGAAATCTAGTCAATTATTCTTAGTGCAGTTAATGACTGTATTGGTAAGCCTTCATTTGCTATAAAGCCTGTTATACCTTTCGTATTACATCTTATTGTTTGTCAGTTTTATCTCATTCTCTGCTTTCACATGTTTGTTTTAAAACAGCAGCATGCTGAGGCTAGATTTTCGCTGCATGTTTAGTTTACTTTCAGACTGTCCGTCGACTGTAAGGGCCTGCGTTCATCGAAGGCTTTTTACAGAACGTATTTACAATCGATTATGCCGATCGTATAATACGTTCTGATTCAGTTGAAATCTGTTGCAAATAAGTGTGTCACTATAGTGTGTGGCATCGTATTGTGTAACTGATTTCCGACGATTCACCATCTACATTCATTGTAGGTGGTGAATCGTCTTAAATAATTGTGACATGTTGAATTGTTTTTCCGTCGGATGCCGTCGCAATCCGCGGTCGGCAATCCGGAATCGGAAATACGAGTCGTGTGACGACGAGCCGTATTTTCTATTGGAAATCAATAGAAAATAGGCTGTGATTATTCTGATCTATTAATTTGCCAACAGGATTGTAACATCGTCAATTTTTTCGGAAAAAAATCCGTCGGCGAAAATAAGCCGTTTGAACGAGGCTTTAAAAAATCTGGGCTGTGGGTTTATCTCTGCAAAGACGTTTTTTAGAACCTGGAGAGCGCAGCTGTACACTAAGGGCACATGTTTTGAACCAGGGGGGGTGGAAGTGAAAAGTCGAGTTCCCTTTTCAGTGTATAAAAGGGCCTGATGTTTTAAAAGTGTTTTTTGTGCGTTCATAAATGGTGTAAAGTTCGACGCGCCTCGCCTATGTGTTAGGCGCATTACGAAACTTAGGCGCATAAGAAATGCGCATAACATGTATTGAGGTTATAGACCGGCTTGAAATAAGAGACGTCATTAGAATAGCATGTCAGTGAATCGAAACTATGGTACTGATCCTGCTTGGAGGACCACAGGTCCCAGCAATACCTGTGGTGTGCTGGCTCTTGCTGTATGCAGAATAAAGGGTGAGAGCAGTAAAAAATTTTTTGCAAATTTAATGTAGTAGAAATTTAAAATATAAAAATCTGAACAATATAATCAAGGGTTTTTTAAATGTAAAATTTGTTTTAGAGTCTATTAATTTTAAAAACATTTTATAGGAGATATTTTTATATTTTTGGGATATTATATATTTTTATATTAATTTAAATGATCATATTTTTCATTGTTTTAAATAATAAAATTTTATACCGTTTGCTAATTATAATAAATTACTTTTTATTATTGTACTGGTGTAAGTTGAGAAATATTGGACATTTTTGCCCCTTACAGCAAATCTAGCTTCACTTCGACTCCTCAGGCTCAGGCAGACCACATTCACATAGGTTTGCCTGTCGGAGCAGTAATGCGCTTAGTTTTGCCGAACCACAGTCATAGATGTGTCTAATATTACGAGTGTGGTGCGACACGCCCCCAGAACCCTCCAGAACGCCTTTATGTTTAGGCCATTTAATGAGGGTTGAGTGTTACGAACAATGCACTTAACACATACATTAGGCTCAACAGACATCGCAGGCTGCCCAGTTAGGTGCATTGTACACCAGATAAAGGGAGAAAAACCCTTTCATACAAGGTGCCCTAATTGTACAGGTGCGCAATTGGAGAGAAGGCTGTTGCCTATAGCTGGGCTCTTCACTGAGAAGACCGGGATGGTTTGTTACCGTCCCTGCTTTCTCATTTGCTGTGTATATAGTGTTCAATGACCGCTGTATACACAGACAAACAGGAAACCTGTTGGCTTCCTGCCTCCCCACCCGGCGGTCACGTGAACGCCCGGACTCGGTAACAGCAAGAGCTGTTGGGTCTTAACAGACTCAGATCCGCTCTTGAGTCAGTCCAGGTGACGTATTTCCCCCTGTCACTGGGGCTTATATATCTTCCCCATTTACAGGGGAAATTAGAAGAAATAAAAAAGATGTAAACATGCCCTCTTTTTCAGGCCTTATGGAGGGCACAATATGTAAAATAATAATAATAATACAAAAAAAACATACATGCAGGATAAAATGTTATTAAAATGAACACTAAGGGTATGTTCACATAGCGTATTGTATCCGTTTTTAAATGCGTGTTTGGATCTGTGTTTCGGACCCTAAATGGACCCAAACACGCATCTAACAATGCCTGCGTGTTGGATGCGTTTTGGATGCGATTGACACAGCGCTTTTGAATGCGTTTTTCGGATCCAAAAGGGATCCAAAATTGGATCCAACACGCCGTGTGAACATACCCTAATGGTCCAAATCGCAGCTTTTAGCCCTGCCCCGAAGACCCTTAAACTTTATTTAACCTATTTATAAATGTGTTTTTTTTAACCTGATCTTACACATATTTTACAGCTCCATTTACATCCCATATACAGGGGAGGAATGACCGCAGTAGAAGCCATAGCGGCTACTACTGAGCCTGACAGTGGGACAGTGGCATGTATGATTAAGCTTAAAATATTAAGATGAACAGCAGATGGGCATAACACAGAGATAATTAAGAAACTGTCAGTCACCCACATACAGATTGCCAGATGATTCTGTACAATATCAGTCTCATAAATTTGTTATTTTTTTTGTTTTAAACAATTAGTCTGATGAAGACACTCGCTTTCCATGTGCCTTTTTACTAATCCTTATATACAGTATAGACTGCTCAAAAAAATAAAGGGAAGACTAAAATACCATATCCAATGAATGAAATATTCCAGTTGCAGTTCTTTATTCATTACATAGTGGAATGTGTTAAGAGCAATAAAACAAAAAAATGTTGAATGAAAACCAAAATGATTATCCCATGGAGTCTGGATTTGGAATGATACTCAAAATCAAAGTGGAAAATCAGATTTCAGGCTGATCCTACTTCACTAGAAATGTCTCAAGACAAGGAAATAAGGCCTTTGTGGGCCTGTATTACATTCCTACAATGCCTGGGCATGCTCCTGATCCCGGTGCCGAATGGTAGTCAGGGTACATCTGGCTAGCACATGGAGGACTGTGCAGCCCTCCAAAGAAATGCCTCCCCCTCCATGTCATCTCCAGACTCTGTCACATGTGCTCAGTGTTAACCTGCTCTCATCCGTGAAGAGCACAGTGTGCCAATGTCGAATCTACCAATCGCCCTGCATACTGTTGGGCTGTAAGTGCAACACCGATTTGTGGACGTCGGCCCTCATACCACCCTCTTGGAGTCTGTTTCTGACAGTTTCAGCAGATACATAGATATTAGTGGCCTGCTGGAGGTCATTTTGCAGGGCTCTGGCACTGCTCCTCCGATTTCTCCATATACAAATGAGGAGGTAGCGGTCCTGTTGCTGGGTTGTTGCCCTCCTACGGCCCCCTCCACATCTCCTGGTGCACTGACCTGTCTTCTGGTTCCTGCTCCATGCTCTGGACACTATGCTGACACAGCTCGCATTGATGTGTCATCCTGGATGAGCTGCACTACCTGAGCAACGTCTGTGGGTTGTATACACCTATAGGGGTGAGAGAAATGATAAAATGCAAAAGTGACCAAAACAACATCCAAAAAGGATGAGAACAGAGAAATGGTCTGTTGTCACCACCTGCAGAACCACTCCTTTAGTGGGGTTGTCTTGATAAGTGCCGATAATTTTTACCTGGTGTCTGCAGGGCGTCTTACCAGCCCCATGGGCCCCTGGGCAGAGTGGTGTACGGCCCCCCCCCCAAAAAAAAAACTACTCAAAAAAACAAATATAAACATTACCAGCTCAGGTCACCATTACATGACAGAGACTATAGCACTGATGGAATATAAAAGCAAAATAACCCCTGACATCAGGGACTCACCGGAGACATCCTATCTGATCAGTCATTCTCTGAATCGTTCTTTTTCCCTTTTCCTCTCCTTCCGTCCAGACCACCATGACGACTTGTTCCGGCCACTGCTCGTCCCTGCAGAATGTAACACACAAACATCTTAGAATCCTCACTTTATCAGCACTTCGCTACCGATTCCTACCTCAGTTATGGGAGCCCCACATTTAGTAAGTAGGTAGTCATGATGCCCACCATTAAGTTGGTAGGTATACAGGCCCACTGTAGGAAGATATGCTGCCCCCTGTAGGTAGGTTTATAGCCCCCCCCCTGTAGATTGTAAGCCCCCTGTAATATCTCCCCCCATAGATTGTAGGGCCCTCCTGTATTATCCCCTCATAGATAGGGCCAGTAATTAGCCAGGCAGGGCCAGTAATTAGCCAGGCAGGGCCAGTAATTAGCAAGGTAAGGACAGTAATTAGCCAGGCAGTGCCAGTAATTAGCCCCCAGTAATTAGCCAGGCAGGGCCAGCATATAGCCAGGCAGGGCCAGTAATTAGGGCAGGCAGGGCCAGTATATAGCCAGGCAGAGCGATTAATTAGGGTAGATAGGGCCAGTAATTAGGGCAGACAGGGCCAGTAATTAGGGCAGGCAGGGCCAGTATATGGGCAGGCAGGACCAGTATACAGGCAGGGCCACTTATAGGTAGGCAGGGGCAGTATAAAGGCAGGCAGGGGCAGTATATAGCCAGGCAGGGCCACTTATAGGTAGGCCCACGGGCGTATAGGCAGGCAGGGTCATATAAGGCAGGGCAGTATATAGGCAGGCAGGGGCAGTATAAAGGCAGGCAGGGCCAGTATATAGGCAGGCAGGGCCACTTATAGGCAGGCAGGGGCGGTATATAGGCAGGCAGGGGCGGTATATGGGCAGGCAGGGCCAGTATATAGGCAGGCAGGGCCACTTATAGGTAGGCAGGGGCAGTATATAGGCAGGCAGGGGCAGTATATAGCCAGGCAGGGCCACTTATAGGTAGGCAGGGGCAGTACACAGCCAGGCAGGGCCACTGATAGGTAACCAGGGCCAGTATATAGGCAGGCAGGGCTAGTAGTTTAAAAATAAAAATAAAAACAATATTCACCTAATGTCTTTCCCTCCTCTTCTCCGTGACCGGAGCGGCCGCTGGCAGCAGAGTGTGCGCCGCGGAGCCCAGGTGCGCGATAACGTCATTACATCGCGCGCCTGCCCCGCGCCCTCCTTGGAGCTGTTCTGCCTAGGCCACTACCTGCACCGTGTTGTGCAGGCGGCGGCCGTGATGGCTGCATGGCTGGGTCTGTGATCCACCATGTGGCGAGGGGGGACCAGCGCCACAGACCGGCACCGGTACTCAGGGCCCGCCTGGGGGAAACCCCAGCCCTCCCGGTGATGCTGCGAGCCGGCGCTGCGGCACGAATCCCAGCTGCCCACCGGGCAGAGTCTGGCTGTCGCACCACTGGGCAAGGTAGGCGGATGCCCGGGAGGGCCCCCTGAGCACGTGGGGCCCCTGGGCAAGCGCCTACCTAGCCCAATGGAAGAGACGGCCCTGACCTCTCCCCATTCCTAACACCACACCCCCCTCAATCACTCAGGCATTCTGAAGTCCAGAGAGCAGGGGGCTGGGCAGTCTTCAGCTCCACTGCCGATGGTATGAGAGGAGAGGGAGGGCAGCGCTGCTCTATCTCTCCCACAGTCTCCTGCTCCTTCAGTGCACTGCTGGGGAGAGAGAGGGAGGGGCAGGTCTGTAGTGCAAAAGCTCAGAGGATCGCTGCAGTCTGGCCCCTGCTTTACTTTAGCTCCATGCTGCCCTGCCTGCGCTGTGAGGAGTAAAGCGTAGGCACGGCACAGCAATAGCAGGGGCCGCATCAGGCATCTCTGTAGCCTGTCCCCTGCTCTGACTGCCTGACTTGGTTACCCTTAAGCCACTTTGTAACCAGGTTGGCAGTATGCTTCGGGTCATTGTCCATTTGGAGGACCCATTTCTGCCAAGCTTTAACTTCCTGGCTTATGTCTTGAGATGTTTCTTCAGTATTGCCACATAATCTTTCCTCATGATGCCATCTATTTTGTGAAGTGCATTAGTTTCCTCCTGCAGCAAAACAACCCCACAACATGATGCTGCCCCCCCCGGGGTTTCACAGCTGGGATGCTGTTCTTAGGCTTCCAAGCTTCCCTTTTTCCTCCAAACGTAACAATGGTCATTATGGCCAAACAGTTCAATTTTAGCTTCATCAGACCATAGTACATGTCTCCAAAAATGCAGGTCTTTGTTCCTGTGTGCGTTTGCAAACATTAATCTGGATTTTATATGTTTCTTTTGGAATAATGGCTTCTTCCTGTTAGAGTGGCCTTTCAGCCGATGTTGATATAGTACTCGTTTCACTGTGGATAATGACACAATCTCACCAGCTTCTGCCAGCATCTTCACAAGGTCTTTTTGCTTTTGTTCTTGGGTTGATATGCACATGTTGGACCAAAGCAGGTTCATTTCTGAGACACAGAACCCGCCTCCTTCCTGAGCGATATGATGGCTGGACAGTCCCATCTTGTTTGTACTTGTGTATAATTGTTTGTACAGGTGAACAAGGCACCGAAGTAACTAGAAATTGCACCCAAGGATGATCCACACTTGTGCAAGTCCACAATTCTCTTCCTGATACCTTGGCTGATTTCTTTAGACTTTCTGATGATGTTACACACATAAGCAGTGTGTTTCTGGTGTACAGTGAAAAAAAACATCCACAGGTGTGTCTCAGAAGCTTCCAAAGACATGACATCATTATATGGGCTGTCCCATAGTAATCCTAATGTATGTAAACTTTTGACTTTGCAGAAAGTAATAGAAAGTATCTCTCTCTATTCTGGCATTTGGCAAATATAAATAATTTTGGTAATCCTAATTGATCTACAACGGGGAAGGTTTATTCTGATTTCATATCGGTGAGAAAAACATGCATATGTGTCTTTTTATATAGTGTATGTAAACTTCTGGTTTCAACTGTACATCTTTCTTAGGCAGATCTATCAAGATATTTAATTGCTAACCCTCTGCTCTCTGTCGCACACACTTCTGTTACTTCCTGCACTCACAGACACTTACAGTATTTTGTAGTAAATGTATGGTCTGGGTGGCAGGATCATCCATTTTTTATGTAAACCACCCCATTTTTTATGTAACATGGCTGGAAATTTATGTAAACTAAGCACTTCTCACCTCTCCCTGCACCCATGAGCAGAGTTAAATACCTTGGAACACATGTATGAAACGGTTTTGGTCTAAAACTCACATTTTTACCCATAGGTTTCTATGAGGGAAAAAAGTGAGTTTTAGACCAAAACCATTTCATACATGTGGCCCCTTTGTGTCTGATCTTGGGTTAGATTTTTACTGTGAAATGTTTGGTTTTGTCTGTACTTATAACCCTGTAAATTGTAAAGTGCTGGGGAATATGTTGGCACTATATAAATAAAGATTAGTATTATTATTAGATGAAGCAGTACTAATTTATGCATATGTATGAATGTATCGATAGATAGATAGATAGATAGATAGATAGATAGATAGATAGATAGATAGATAGATAGATAGATTTGCCACTGTGTGACAGTAAGAGCCACATGTATGAAAACTGTCTAGGTCAAAAAACTCACTTTGTGCCCACAGCAACCATCAGAGCACTCCTGTCATTTCATACAGTGCTTTGAAAGGGGAGCTCTGATTGCTTGCTATGGGCAACAAAGGGAGTTTTAGACCTAGACAGTTTTCATACATGTGGCCTTATATTTTGTGGGATTTTTTCAATAAACATGTACTTTTTTTTTTTTTACTTGTTTTGATGCTGTCAGTGCTTCCTTTTTTGTAGTAGTGATTGCAGCATGTGGTTGCTGTATTACTGACTATGCATCTGACAAACCGCTAAAAACAGCATGTCTTTCACTAGCTTATATTGTCCTCAGCAAGGTTCCCTTTTAGTGTATGTTCACATGGTGTATTGTGGCGTGTAATGTTTTAGAAGTATGCGCTGGCTAGGGGAAGAAGAAGGGTAATTATAGGGGTTGTCTTGCTAATTGCCTATCATTTTTACCTGTTGTCTGCAGGGCGTCTTAACAGCACTATGGGCCCCTGGGCAGAGAGGTGTACTGCCCCCCCCCCAAAAAAAAAAATACTCAAAAAAACAAATATAAACATTACCAGCTCAGGTCACCATTACATGACAGAGACTATAGCACTGATGGAATATAAAAGCAAAATAACCCCTGACATCAGGGACTCACCGGAGACGTACTATCTGATCAGTCATTCTCTGAATCGTTCTTTTTCCATTTTCCTCTCCTTCCGTCCAGACCACCATGATGACTTGTTCCGGCCGTAGCTCGTCCCTGCAGAATGTAATACACAAACATCTTAGAATCCTCACTTTATCAGCACTTCGCTATCGATTCCTACCTCAGTTATGGGCGCCCCACATTTAGTAAGTAGGTAGTAATGCTGCCCACCCTTAAGTCGGTAGGTATACAGGCCCACTGTAGGTAGAGAGACTGCCCCCTGTAGGTAGGTTTATAGCCCCCCCCCCCCTGTAGATTGTAGGCCCCCTGTAATATCTCCCCCATAGATTGTAGGGCCCTCCTGTATTATCCCCTCATAGATAGGGCCAGTAATTAGCCAGGCAGGGCCAGTAAGTAACCCCCAGTAATTAGCCAGGCAGGGCCAGTAATTAGCCAGGCAGGGCCAGTAATTAGCCCCCAGTAATTAGCCAGGCAGGGCCAGTAAATAGCCAGGCAGGGCCAGTAATTAGGGCAGATAGGGCCAGTAATTAGGGCAGGCAGGGCCAGTAATTAGGGTAGATAGGGCCAGTAATTAGGGCAGACAGGGCCAGTAATTAGGGCAGGCAGGGCCAGTATATAGGCAGGTGGGACCAGTATATGGGCAGGCAGGGCCACTTATAGGTAGGCAGGGGCAGTATAAAGGCAGGCAGGGGCAGTATATAGCCAGGCAGGGCCACTTATAGGTAGTCAAGGGAGTTATATAGGCTGGCAGGGTAAGTATATAGGCAGGGGCAGTATGTAGGCAGGCAGGGACAGTGTACAGGCAGGCAGGGCCACTTATAGGCAGGCAGGGCCACTTATAAGCAGACAGGGCCAGTATATAGGCAGGCAGGGGCGGTATATGGGCAGGCAGGGCCAGTATATAGGCAGGCAGGGCCACTTATAGGTAGGCAGGGGCAGTATATAGGCAGGCAGGGCAGTATATAGCCAGGCAGGGCCCCTTATAGGTAGGCAGGGGCAGTACACAGCCAGGCAGGGCCACTTATAGGTAACCAGGGCCAGTATATAGGCAGGCAGGGCTAGTAGTTTAAAAATAAAAATAAAAACAATATTCACCTGATGTCTTTCCCTCCTCTTCTCCGTGACCGGAGCGGCCGCTGGCAGAAGAGTGCGGGCCGCGGAGCCCAGGCGTGCGATAACGTCATTACATCGCGCGCCTGCCCCGCGCCCTCCTTGGAGCTGTTCTGCCTAGGCCACTGCCTGCACCGCGTGGTGCAGGCGGCGGCCGTGATGGCTGCATGGCTGGGTCTGTGATCCAGCCATGTGGCGAGGGGGGACCAGCGCCACAGACCGGCACCGGTACTCAGGGCCCGCCGGGGGGAAACCCCAGCCCCCCCGGCGATGCTCCGAGCCGGTGCTGCGGCCCGAATCCCAGCTGCCCACCGGGCAGAGTCTGGCTGCCGCACCACTGGGCAAGGTAGGCGGCTGCCCGGGAGGGCCCCCTGAGCACGTGGGGCCCCTGGGCAAGCGCCTACCTAGCCCAATGGAAGAGACGGCCCTGACTTCTCCCCACTCCTAACACCACACCCCCCTCAATCACTCACTCATTATGAATTCCAGAGAGCAGGGGGCTGGGCAGTCTTCAGCTCCACTGCCGATGGTATGAGAGGAGAGGGAGGGGCAGCGCTGCTCTATCTCTCCCCAGCAGTCTCCTGCTCTTCAGTGCACTGCTGGGGAGAGAGAGGGAGGGGCAGGGCTCTAGTGCAGGAGCTCAGGGGATCGCTGCAGTCTGGACCTTGCTTTACTTCAGCTCCGTGCTACCCTGCCTGCGCTGTGAGGAGTAAAGGACAGGCAGGACACAGCAATAGCAGGGGTTGCATCAGGCATCTCTGTAGCCTGTCCCCTGCTCTGACTGCCTGACTTGGTTACCCTTAAGCCACTTTGTAACCAGGTTGGCAGTATGCTTCGGGTCATTGTCCATTTGGAGGACCCATTTCTGCCCAAGCTTTAACTTCCTGGCTGATGTCTTGAGATGTTTCTTCAGTATTGCCACATAATCTTTCCTCATGATGCCATCTATTTTGTGAAGTGCATTAGTTCCTCCTGCAGCAAAACAACCCCACAACATGATGCTGCCACCCCCGTGTTTCACAGCTGGGATGCTGTTCTTAGGCTTCCAAGCTTCCCTTTTTCCTCCAAACATAACAATGGTCATTATGGCCAAACAGTTCCAATTTTAGCTTCATCAGACCATAGTACATGTCTCCAAAAATGCAGGTCTTTGTTCCTGTGTGCGTTTGCAAACATTAATCTGGATTTTATATGTTTCTTTTGGAATAATGGCTTCTTCCTGTTAGAGTGGCCTTTCAGCCGATGTTGATATAGTACTCGTTTCACTGTGGATAATGACACAATCTCACCAGCTTCTGCCAGCATCTTCACAAGGTCTTTTGCTTTTGTTCTTGGGTTGATATGCACATGTTGGACCAAAGCAGGTTCATTTCTGAGACACAGAACCCGCCTCCTTCCTGAGCGATATGATGGCTGGACAGTCCCATCTTGTTTGTACTTGCGTATAATTGTTTGTACAGGTGAACAAGGCACCGGAAGTAACTAGAAATTGCACCCAAGGATGATGCACACTTGTGCAAGTCCACAATTCTCTTCCTGATACCTTGGCTGATTTCTTTAGACTTTCTGATGATGTTATACACAGAAACAGTGTGTTTCTGGTGTACTGTGAAAAAAACATCCACAGGTGTGTCTCAGAAGCTTCCAAAGACATGACATCATTATATGGGCTGTCCCATAGTAATCCTTGTATATGTAAACTTTTGACTTTGCAGAAAGTAATAGAAAGTATCTCTCTCTATTCTGGCATTTGGCAAATATAAATAATTTTTGGTAATCCTAATTGACCTTAAACAGGGAAGGTTTATTCTGATTTCATATCGGTGAGAAAAACATGCATATGTGTCTTTTTATATAGTGTATGTAAACTTCTGGTTTCAACTGTACATCTTCTTAGGCAGATCTATCAAGATATTTAATTGCTAACCCTCTGCTCTCTGTCGCACACACTTCTGTTACTTCCTGCACTCACAGACACTTACAGTATCTGTATGTAAATGTATGGTCTGGGTGGCAGGATCATCCATTTTTTATGTAAACCACCCCATATTTATGTAACATGGCTGGAAAATTATGTAAACTAAGCACTTCTCACCTCTCCCTGCACCCATGAGCAGAGTTAAATACCTTGGAACACATGTATGAAATGGTTTTGGTCTAAAACTCACTTTTTTCCCCATAGGTTTCTATGAGGGAAAAAAGTGAGTTTTAGACCAAAACCATTTCATACATGTGGCCCCTTGTGTCTGATCTGTAGGTAGATTTTTACTGTGCAATGTTTGGTTTTGTCTGTACTTATACCCTGTAAATTGTAAAGTGCTGCAGAATATGTTGGCACTATATAAATAAAGATTAGATGAAGCAGTACTAATTTATGCGTATGTATGTATCGATGGATAGAAGATAGATAGATAGATAATAGATAGATAGATAGATAGATAGATAGATTTGCCACTGTGTGACAGTAAGAGCCACATGTATGAAAACTGTCTAGGTCTAAAACTCACTTTGTGCCCACAGCAACCAATCAGAGCGCTCCTGTCATTTCATACAGTGCTTTGAAAGGGGAGCTCTGATTGCTTGCTATGGGCAACAAAGGGAGTTTTAGACCTAGACAGTTTTCATACATGTGGCCTTATATTTTGTGGGATTTTTTCAATAAACATGTACTTTTTTTTTTTTTTTTTTTTTAATTGTTTTGATGCTGTCAGTGCTTCCTTTTTTGTAGTAGTGATTGCAGCATGTGGTTGCTGTATTACTGACTATGCATCTGACAAACCGCTAAAAACAGCATGTCTTTCACTAGCTTATATTGTCCTCAGCAAGGTTCCCTTTTAGTGTATGTTCACATGGTGTATTGTGGCGTGTAATGTTTTAGAAGTATGCGCTGGCTAGGGGAAGAAGAAGGGTAATTATAGCTTTCTAGGAGAGCTATGATTACTGTATTTACAGGATGTATTTAAGGGCGTATTGCAGCGCAATTATGCCCCAAAATATGTCCTGAAAGACGCTGTGTGAACATAGCCTTAAAGGGGTTGTCTCACTACAATGATTGGGTTTTAATTAAAAGATCTTTAAAAAACAAGCAACTTTGCAATATATTTTCATTACAAATGTCCTACTGATTTTGAGTTATCCCTGTTAGCAGTAGTACATCAGCTTCTCAAATCTCTATAGCAGCTGACCTGTTGATATTTATCTCACTGGCTGTCAGGTCTGGTGACTCATCACCTTCAGAATACAGGTCAGAGCACAGAGCCCCTCCCACACAGAATGCTTCTGTAGTGGAGGGGGGTTTTCTGGTTTCTGTGTCTGTGGGTTTAAACCCCTTTGGTGTGTGCCTGCTTCCCCCCTGTTTTCCACAGATTGAGGAGAGCAGGGGGGAAGCTGATCAAAAATGTGAAGCAGTAAAACCCTTTGTTTTTACTTTTAATCATGATGTTTGTGGGGGTTTTGGGGACTATACTAATAGAACAGACCCAGGGGGGGTTTTGTAAACCCGCTTAAATGTTTTGCTGTACTATTGACACATCCTGGTAAAGAAACATTTCACACTGCCCTGTGCTTTTCTGACAGGGTCGGTTTTTTTGGGGGAAATGTGGAGATTTGTAAGTTTAAGCAGGGGGTTTTGGGGAAAACCCTTGAAATCCCCCCCCCTGCTCTCTATTAGCAATCAAAAGCTTCACAAAAACCCTCCACACTCATAGATCAGCCCTTATCCCAAGCAGATCTACACCTGCAGCAGACCCTAGGCAGGGCACACACAGGGTTAACTCTGGCAGAAAACCCCTCGCCCCCCACCCCCCTGTGTATAGGTTAGGGAGGAGGGGCTTTTGTGTGCGGGGGGAGGGGGGAGGAAAAGAGGCAGACAAAAGCACGCCCCTAAATTTCAACTGCCAGGCACACTGAAGTGGGCCCCTGAAAGTTGAAAATGAGACAACCCCTTTTAAAAATTCAAGAACATTGTAAATGGGGCCTATCTGCCCCTTGCATTGAAATGAGGGGCAGGGGAGGGGAAAAGCTTGCGGGGCCCCCAAAACGATAAATAAATTAGCGGGTCATTTTTAAATCTAAAAAAAAATTTAAAATTTTTAGTTGAGGGTAAAATAAAGTAACTTGGGATCCACAAGGTGAGTTTTAAAAGGATGAACATTTTTTTAAGAGTTGGTTTTTATATTTTTCGGGAACAGAATTTTTATCCCGGGGGAAAACCTAGTTATTTTTCATTCATGCTATAACATATTGATTGTGAAAAATCAGGTTTGTGACCAAAAAGCAGATTTTTAAAAAAGAATTTTACAAATGAACACAAAAGTTTACCTCTAGGGGCAGTTGTCCCCCAAACCGGGTTTTTTTAAAAAAAATTTTTGCCAGGGATCCCACCTGTAGTGCCCCCTTTTGCCAAGCAGACTGGGAGGCATAAAATTGGGATTTCTTAACGGGTTTGCAAAATTTTTAAAAAAGCAAGAACCCTTATCCATAAATTTTTTAGAGGTCAAAATCCGGCTGTGAATCATAATTTGGTTGATTTCGGCTACTTGCTTTGTGATTTCTGGATTTGAAATATCATTTACTCCAAAACTCTCTCCCCAAAATCTGGATCTGTTTTTGGGGGGGAAAGGGAAAAGGATATTAGTCCAAAGCAAACCCGCTTGAAAAATATTCTGAAACCCTTGTTAAACATATCAGAAGGATTCAATGTGAAAGAATTACAATAGGGACTTTTTTAAAATTAAAACCCCCCTCAAAAACCAAAAAAGGGAATCAAAAAAATAGCTTTTTTTTAAATTTTGCTTAAAATTTTTTTAATGGAAAAATTTTAGGGGACCCGTCAGGGCCCCCGAAAAACACAGACCCAAATGAGGGCCCGACGCTTTTCCCAAAAACCCCCGTCCCTGCCTTTTGGGGGGACCCGGCTCCTTAAAGAAAGGGCGGGCCCCAACCAGAAGACTGAATACTACAAGAATTTCGTGGGGACACAAGCCAAAAAAAAACCAAAAAAACAAAACACAAAAAGGGGAAAGTCAGGCAAGCAAGGGTTTGGGACAAGCGGGGCACGCAGTAACCAAATCGGGGGGGGGACAAAGGGGAAAAACGAAAAAACAAGCCCAAAGGGCAATACCGGTTTTTTGGGCGCAACAGTACAAAATCACCCAGGAGGGGTGAATGGGGCAGAAGCACAGCAGGGTCAGGTAAAAAAAAAGGACGCATTTAAAACAAGGCTACTACAGGCAGAAGGGCCCCTATAGCAGGCCCAAAGATGAAGGGGAAAAGGAACCCTTTAATTTTAGGGAAGCAAGGAAGGCAGGGTTGAGGGCATAAAGGGGGGGAAAAAAAACACAAGGCTGGGTAGGAAAAGAAGGGTTTTTCAATCAAAAGGAGAAACCATTAATCCAAAGTTTCTGGAGGATTCCGGGGCCAGGGGGGTTGGCCAGGAATCAACAAGCAAGGAAGCGAGTAGAACACAGTTCAAAACTTAGTGAATTCAATCAAAACATCAAGTAAGAAAACCCGGGGTTCCGTCGCAACGGCCCTGGGGCCGGCGAACAGAGCCCAAAATGAGGGTTTTGTCAGGCCTTTATCATTTACAGAAAACTTTCATTATTGTGCAAAAAAATGTTGTCAAAATTTTTATCACTGAAATTTTTGAAAATTTTTTGCCAAAAAATTTTCAAAAAATTTTCAAAAAAGGGTTTTTAAAATTTAAAGTCCCACAGCATTAAAAAGTCCCCCACCAAATTTAAAAAAAATAAAAGGGGCAGACTTAACAATCTGTTTTTTTTTCCACCCATATATTATGCAAATTTTGGGATTTTACCCCAATTTTATGCCCAAGACATCTCAAATTTGCTACCCCCAAAAAACACATAAATTTAAATTAAACCGTTTATCAGTCTTTGTTGACACTGGTATCTAGACTTTATTTAAAAAAAAAAAAATCTAACAATTGATTTGGGGTTTAATATGATCTATTAGGTTTATATCTTTTTCACTGGGAAGAATAGAGTAGCAGACTTAAAGAGGTTTTACCATGAAGCAATATGCACTGCACAGGTCGTCTGCAGCTAGTTGTGAGCTGACTATGCATGGGAATTAGGAGGGTGGCGCTTGGGACCATCCTTCCTATTTACTTCTATGGGAGTTCAGAATATAGTGAGTGTGCTTGGCTGCATTCGGGAGCTCCTAATAGAAGTGAATGGAGAGGACGGTCGCAAACACTGCCCGCCTTATTCTCATGCCCAGTTGCCTCGCAGCTAGGTACAAGCAACCTGTGTAGCACATATTACTTTGTGGTAAAACCCTTTTAATGTAATGGGAAGTTAGATAAGACAAGCTCCCTAACTTTAAATTTATTGTATTAAAATATTTTGGCCATTTATCAGTATACACTGAAGTTTTGTGGCTGATAACAATCAGGCCATAGCAATCAGGACACACTGTCACATTATTAGGAGCACCAGCTAATAACCAGAGTAACCACTGTGTTCAGCACCGACAGCAGCAAGATAGGCAGGGAGTCACTCAATAAGGTCCTGGTAGGTTGTTGAAGGTATTTGGAGCCATGCCGACTGCAGTTCATCCCACAGCTGCTGGAGGGTGCATGGGGAAGAATCTATAGAACAAACAGGACGATCAAAGTCCTATAGATTATCAATTGGGTTTAACTCTGGACAATAAGGGGGCAAAGGCATTACCTGGAAGTCTTGTTTATGCTCCTTCAATCAATGTTGGATATTTCTAGCTAGCTGACATGTCTCATGGTTTCGCTGGTAGATCCCATCCACCCCAGGGAATATTGTCAACATATATGGGTGTATATGTTCTGCAGGGATGGATTCATACCCAAATCAGTTAAATGTGCCTTCCACATATATGAGTGAACCCAGAGAATACCATGAAAACATGTCCTGGACCATATTTCTGCCACCACTAGCATGTGTTCCCCTAGCAGTGGTTGCAAGGTGTTTGTTTTCTGATGTTTCTCACCTGCCATGCTAAAATCCATCTGTTCGATGAAGCAGAAAACCTAACTCATTGGAGGAGACAGCCCTTTGCTAATCAGCAGAGGTCCAATTCTGATACTACCATGAAAATTGAAGCCTTTTCTGCAGACACAACTTTCTTAGCAGAGGTACAGTCACCATCCGTCTGCCCCGGAGTCTCATACGCAGTAGGGTTCTCTGAACCATTGTTTTACACACATATTAGGGAGCCCCCTGAATTCATTTTGAAAGTGAGCTTCTTCACTGCAGTCTGTCGGTCCATTCTTATACACCTTCGTAGCCGACATTCACCTTTCTCATCAATAGCACATGGTGCTCCTCAGTTTCCACATCGCTTATTTGCAATGATACAATTTTTTACTCATGATACCCATTTCAGCAACAAAGGATATGTGTGCAGACAACATTATAGCCACATCACGAACTGTAACTTTGTTACTGAGCTTTGCGCTGCCGATGTCAAAAGTAGGAAGTGGTCATTATAATATGATTGGGCTGCGAGGTTTTGCAACAGCAAAAAAGCCACGGATTTAGAAATGCTGCATTTAACAACCACTCCAGAAAAATAGCTAAAGGCATGCACCCCTTCTACCTGTGATCTCTATCTGCTGTTGTATTTCTTATTAAACTCAGCAGGGGGAGTTTGAGCATGCCTGATCTGAGGAACAATGAAGCTCACTATTTCAGCTTTCAAACAGGTTTGTAAAGATAACCTATTTTGATGGAAATCTCTATAATTAGTCCAAACTGATAAATCTACAAATGGGTAGAAAGTTGCTATTATATTTAAAATCAAACTTGCCATAGAGAATTGTTTTAATTAGAATAAATTGCTTAAATAAAGGTAACCATCGACAGGGGTGTAGCTAAAGACTTATGGGCCCAGGGGAAAAACCAACTTGGGCCCCCCTACTCCCAGACACCATCTGTGGACCACTAATTTTCAACAACAAGTTTCCTACTTGACGTGACGGATGTCTGCGGTGTAGCAATAGCAAATGAAGCAACCGTCCAGAAGAAAATTCGCCCTGTACCCCCCAAAACATGTTGTGGGTGAACAGAAAATAAATGCAATTGTGCCTTTTGTTTTTTGGGTTTAGTTTTTGTTGGAGTTTATGCTGAACATTTTAATTGACATATTATCTGTATTCTGCTGGTCAGTACAAGGGCCACATTATCACTACACTATGCTGACTAATACCTTTATAACATTACTGACTAAACCAGTATACCAAGACCAATATTACCAATAACAACAATATACAAAGACCAAAGAATACCTTCATATATCACTACCATATAGTGACTAATATCACTATATGGTTACTGACCAAACTAGTATACCAAGATAAATAATATCAATAACAATGTCACGGTTCATGCCGTGGCTCCTGTGCGGAACCGTGGGCATGCCCGTGTCCTGGCCGCTGTGGGGGCATCCTCCAGTGACCCCGCTACTTACTCACCAGTCCCGGCTCCCGTCTGTGCTTCGGTGCCAACGGTGGTCCCCGCCGGTAGAAAGGAGTCTGCCATCCTTCTTCCATCTCCCTGGTGTCCGTGCATGCATTAGCATCCTCTAGGGGTGCGTGTGGCACTACTCTGTGTTTAAAGGGACAGTGTCCCAATTTCCTGATCCTGCTGTTCTTGACTTTGTACCAATCTGCTACTGCCTGCTGTTATCTGCTGCTGTATCAAGTCCGTTACCTGCCTGAGACCCTGCTTTCTATCTACGGCTGTACTCTACTGTGACCTGTCACTGCTACCACTGTCCGGTGATCTATCCCGCACTTCAAGTAACACCATCTACGCTCGTGGTGGCCCAGAGGATCCGCAATTTTAACCACCACCTGCATTAGAAAACGTGACAAACAACAATAGACAAGCACCTAACAATACCCCCCATATCACTACCATATAGTGACTAATACCACTATACTGTTACTGATCAATCCAGTAAAGCAAGACCAATAATATTAATAACAACAATATACAAGTACCTAATTATACCACAAATATCACTACCGTATAGTGACTAATACCATCATACTATTACTGACAAAACCAGTATACCAAGACCAATAATACCAATAGCAACAATATGCAAGGCCCAAATAATGCCACCACATCATGACCACCTATCACCATCATAAACGGTTTGAATAATAGCATTGTACTGTTACTGAATCTAAACCATTACACCAAGACCACTATTACCACCATATAGTGTTAGATAGCAGTTGTACACAGGCTCTGCAGCCATACAAGTGACTACAGTGCAGTTACATTTAGGGACTGAAAGTTGATGTCTTATCTGATGAGTGGTCCCTCTTCTTTCTCTACCGGCCCAGACCATCTGACGACTTCTCATGGCCACAACTGGTCCCTGCAGAATTTACCACACAAACATGTTAGACTCCCAAACAGTGAAAGTGCCCCCAACATATTATTAGGCCCCCAGGTAGGAACACACTCCTGAATTAGACAGGCGGATAAGAAGATGCTCTTCTTAGGTAGGTTACACCTTAAAAATTAGATAACTAGGCAGTGTCACGGACGCCCCTGCGACCACTGTCCCGGGTCGCAGGCGCGTCCGTGCTCCTACACCCAGCAGAGCCCCGTCCCGCACTTCGGGATCGGGGTCCGCTCACTCCCCCATCACCACCGGCGTTCACTTACCCGGCCACGCTCCTGCTCAGCCTGTCTCCGTCTCCCTGTGCGTGGCTCCGCTCCTAGGGCGACCGCGCGCCGGCAGTTTGAAATTTAAAGGGGCAGTGCGCCGGTAATTGGTCATTGCCGGGCACTGCTCCTATTTAAGTCCGGCCTCTTCCTGGCGGCCCTTCGCGGTTTCCTTGGTGTTTTCCCTGTTGGAGAAAGCCTTTCCAGAAATTGTCTGTCTGCCTATCCTTTGTACCGAACCTTGAGCCTACGTTTACCAACCACGACCTTGCCGTCAGCCCTGGCCTCCTGCCTGTCACGTACGAACCGAGCCCCCTGTCCTGACCTCCTCCCTGTCCCCGACTACGAGGCCTGCCTGACGATTCCGTACCTCCCCTATCCTTGGCCGCCATCGCAGGCAAAGCCCCGCCAGTGGAAGTGCCCCTGGTTAGACTCCCGCCGCAGCAAGACCATCCCACTTTGCGGCGGGCTCTGGTGAATACCGGGACCTACTTAGATTCCACTCCCTGGTGTGGGCTTACGCCATCGCCTGCGGTGGTCCAGTGGATCCACCTCCAGACCGTTACAGTAGGATCCGGCCATGGATCCCGCCAAGGTGCCGTTACCCAGCCTGGCGGATCTGACGACCGTTGTTGCTCGCCGTCACAGAACTGGGTCAACAGGTGCAGCAACTTACCCAGCTATCCACCATGTTGCAGCAACTCGTCACCGTCCCAGCAGCAGCAACCTCGCCATCTTCCAGTGGTTGTCCCTGCCTCTATGGTTCCTGTGGCTCTAAAGGGGTCCCAAAGCGTCGGGCTGTCGCTCCCATCTTTCGCCGGAAAACCCGAAATTTCTGCAAGGGGGTTATCACCCAATGCCTTATGCAACGTGGAGCTGATGGCAGATCAGTTCCTGCGGGGAACGTTGTGAAGTGGTTTGTGGTCAGCCTCCTCTCCGGGAAAGCCCTGGCATGGGCTACACCTCTGTGGGAACAGGGAATGACCCAGTGACGGTGGATCTTCAGTCGTTCCTTCAGTGAGTTCCGCAATGTCTTCGGGGAAACCAGCCTCGTGCACCCTCCGCTGAGACAGCCCTCCTAAACCTACGCCAGGGGATCTGTCTGTGGGAGACACGCGGTGCAATTCCCAACTCTGGCCCTTTTGAACTGTCATTTGGAACGAGGCCGCTCTGTGCGCCACCTTCAAGAAAAGGCTCTCAAGCCGAGTTAAGGACGTCTTGGCCACTAGAGACCTCCCGTTTTCCCTCAGTGACCTGATCCGGTTAGCGACCCGCATCGACTTTCCGCTTCATTGAACGGGAGGGGGAAACCCTTCGGCAAGAGCGTCAGTCACCCCAACCCTCGCCGGTTTCTCGCCTGGCACCGTGTGTTCTAGAGGCCTCCTGGCCACAACCGCCAACACCCCGAGGAGCCCATGCAGATTGATCGGGCTCGTCTCTCTGAGCAAGAGTTGGCCCATTGTCGGCATAGGAACTTGTGCCTCTACTGTGGCAGCCCAGAGCATTATCGGAGGAGTTGTCCCAAGCGCCCCAAGCCTGCGGGAAACTACCGCACCTAGGATCTGTGGGAGAGGCATTCCTAGGTGCAATCTCCTCCTCTCCACGTCTGTTGATGCCCGTGCAGGTCTTTCTCAGAGACTGGTACCTCGTTCCGTTTTCCGGGCGTTTTCTGGATTCGGGCTCACCCGGGAACTTCATCCCCAGTCTCTGGTGAAGCAGTATGGGGCTTCCAGTGGTCCGCTTGGAAAAACCGCCTTCGTCATCTAATCCATCAGCGGGGAGCTGCTTAGTGCCCAACCTCCAGTTCATCACCAAGCACTTTTCCCTCCACGTGGGGGGGGCGCTGCATAGAGAAAATATCGCCTTCTAATGTTGTTGCCTCGCTCCTCATCCAGTGGTCCTCCTGGATTTCCCCATGGCTGCGGCCTCCACTCCCCTTCCTGGACTGGACTTCTGGGAGAGGTGAATCGTTGGGGGGCCCAAACTGTCGGGGGCATTGTTTGGTGGCACCCGCCCGGTGCTTTCCTGCTCTTCGCTGACCCTTCAGGGCCGTTGCCCGGGCTGCTGCCGATATCTGGAGTACGCCGATGTGTTCTCCGGGGAGACAAGCCGAGGTCTTCCTCGCATAGTCCATACGATTGCCGCCGACTCGACTTATTGCCGGGTACCAGTCCTCCCCGGGGCCAAGTCTACCCTCTGTCGGTTCCGGAGACCGAAGCCATGTCAGAGTACATCCAGGAGAATCTCCAGAAGAGGTTCATTCGAAAGTCCTCGTCTCCGGCGGGCGCAGGTTTCTTTTTTGTGAGAAGAAGGATGGTACCCCTTTCGACCCTGCATAGACTACCGGGGGTTCTGAACAAGATCACGATGAAAAACCATTACCCAATTGCCGTTGATCACAGAACTGTTTGACCGCCTGCAGGGCGCAAAGATCTTCTCCAAGTTGGATTTGAGAAGGGCCCAACAAATTGGTCCCAATCCGCAAAGGGGGATGAATGGAAAACCCTTCAACACCAGGGATGGGCACTTTGAGTACCCGGTGATACCTTCGGACTGTGTAATGCGCCCCCTTTCCTTTTTTCAGGAGCTCGTGAATGAGTCTTCAGAGACCTCCTCTACTCCTGCGTGGTGGTTTACCTTTATGACATCCTGGTGTAATCTCCCGACCTCGGAGCCCACGCATTCATGTTCGCCAGGTGTTGAAGCGTCTCCGGGAGAACCATCTGTATGCCAAGGGAAGCTAGGGAAGTGCCTCTTCCATCAGACTAGCCCTGTTTCTGGGTTACGTCATTTCTGACCAAGGCCTACGGATGGACCCAGCAAAAACTGGCAGCCCTATTGCAGTGGCCACGCCCAGTCGGTCTGCGGGCTATACAGCGGGTTCTTGGGCTTCTGCAAAATAATATCGCCAATCATCCCTCACTTCTCTACGCTGGTGGCTCCTATAGTGGCCCTCACCAAGAAACAAGCCAATCCACGCAGTGGCCGTCGGGCCGAAGAAAAAGGGATTCTCGAAGCTCAAGTCTGCCTTCTTACGGCATCTATCCTGGCACGTCGGATCCCGCGAGCCCTTTACGCTGGAAGTGGATGCCGTCCCGTGGGTGCTGGAGCTTTTTCTTACGCAAAAAGGGCCCACGGGTAATACAGTAACATGCGGCTTCTTTTCCAAGACGTTCTCGTCGTCCGAGAGGAATTACACGATTGGCGACCGGGAGCTACTGGCCATAAAACTGGCTCAGGAGGAGTGGCGTTATCTGCTGGAGGGTGCACGTTTCCCCATCCGTATCTTTCTCGGACACAAAAAACCTCCAATATCTTCAGGACCTCAGCGACTTATCCCACGCCAGGCTAGGTGGTCGCTTTCTTTTCCTGGTTCGATTTCCAGATCCACTTCCGGCCTGCAGAGAAGAAAAGTGAGAGCTGACGCCCTCTCCCGTGCGTCCGCGTGGTGGGTGAGGATACTACTCCAGAAACACATAATTCCCCCAGAACCGTCTTATCTCGGCAGCTCCAGTGGACCTCCGGAGGTTTCCTCCTGGAAAGGGCTTATGTGCGCCCTGCTTCCCGCAGAGTATCTTAAAATGGGACAATTGCTCATTGGTGGCGTTCATCCCGGCCCCGAAGAACCTTCCACCTGATATCCCGGTTCTATTGGTGGCCAGAGCTTGAAAAGGATGTTAAGGACTTTGTTTCTTCTTATGACTCCTGTGCCTGCAACAAGACACCACATCACAAGCCGGCAGGTCTACTAAAAGCCCCTCCCATTCCAACTCAACCCTTTGGGCCAACCCTTCTATGGACTTCATAACTGACCTCCCTCCATCGTCTTTGGGAACACCCTTATTTGGGTGATCAGGATCTCCTTCTCCAAGATGGGCATTTTTGTCCGTTGCCAGGCCCGCCGTTTTGCCCCCGCCTGGCGGAGCTATTCTTCCTTCATGTGTTTTGTCTGCATGGACTCCCTCAGCCCAAATCGTCTCCGACCGGGAGTTCAGTTTGTCTCCAGGTTTTTGGGTGCCCTGTGTAACCAACTTCAGGTGAAGCTCGACTTCTCTTCTGCTACCACCCGCAGGGCGAACGGTCAGGTAGAGGGGTAAACTGGTCTTGGGATGTTCCTTCGCCATTTCGTCTCGGCGCGTCAGATGATTGGTCCAACTTGCTGCCGTGGGCGGAGTTCTCTTATAACTCCCTTGAGTCTGAATCCGCGGGGGTCTCCCCCCTTCTACATTGTGTATGGCCCGCATCCCCGCCCTCCTCTCCCTCTAGCAACCTCCTCCGAGGTCCCGGCGGCGGACGCACTAGTGCAAGACATGAAGGCCATCTGATCCCAGACCCGTCAGCCTCTGCTCCGCGCTTCCAAGCGCATGAAGACTAAAGCGGACAAAAGAAGAAATTCCCTCCCGGGGTTCTCCCCAGGTGACAAGGTGTGGCTCTCGGATTGATATGTCCGCCTTAAGATGCCTTCTCACAAACTGGGACCCCGTTTCCTGGAACCCTACAAACTCCGGCTCCCTCCTACTATGAGAATCCCCAACTCATTTCATGTCTCCTTAGGCCTCGTTCACACGGCTTATTTCGCCACGGATTTGCCGACGGATTGACGATCGTCAATCCATCGGCAAATCAGTCAGAAATAAGTAACAGCCTATTTTCTATGATTTCAATAGAAAATACGCTCGTCGTTCACACGAGCGTATTTCCGTGCCGGATTGCCGACGTGGATTGACAACGGGAATCCGGACGGAAAAAAACAATGTGCACGTCAATTATTTACGGATGGATTCACCACCTACAATGATTGGAGATGGTGAATCCGTCTGGGGAAAACAGTTACAAATACGTGCCCCACTTTGTGGACTTATTTGCAACTGATTTTCAACTGATTTCAGAACGTATTTACGATTGGCAATCCGATGTAAATATGTTCTGAAATAAGCCGTGTGAACATAGCCTTACTGAAACCCCTGGTCCTCAATTGCTTTTCCCAGAAGGCTGTTCCTCCTCCGTCTGTGGCTGATGCGCCCAATGTCTTCGAGGTCAAAGAGATTCTGGGCATGATGAGAACTAGAGGAAAAAGATACTTTTTAGTGGACTGGAAGGGGTTCGGTCCTGAAGAGAGGTTTTGGGAGCCGGAGGAGAATATCTTGAACCGCAGCCTCATCCAGAGATTCTCCAATCCAGTAAGAGAGGGGGGCCCAAGAGGGGGGGACCCAAGGGGAGGGGTACTGTCACGGACGCCCCTGCGACCACTGTCCCGGGTCGCAGGCGCGTCCGTGCTCCTACACCCAATAAATGCAAAAATATGTGCCAAAATACGCCGTGTGAACATACCCTAAGGTACCAAATGTCCTGCCATGACCATAGTAGGTTACAGATAAGTTTGCCATAGACATCAAAAGAATCAAAGAATTACTGAGTGTCAGACAAATACAAAGGAATTACATGTAACATTCAGTTTACCGCTTTTATCCAACATTATAATACACACCGTCTTTCTTTGAAGCAATGAGCAGCAGACATCACCCATATCTTGTGAATAAGTGATCCACCACACACATGTTTATAGCCTTTTCCAAAATAGTAATACTGAAGGCTAGTCTGCCATGGCCAAGCCCCTGGAAGTGCATCACGGCCACCAACAATGCGAGATCCAAATGTATCTACCAGTGGATGCTGCCCGCAAACTGAAAAGATAGTAAGTTGTCAGGAGAGCACGACCAGGTTAATAAGTAGGCTTTACAAAAAACTCTTCAATATCCGAAAATAATTAGAAATTATTTTAAATCTGACACAGATAATTATTAGAAGATCTGTTTCCCAGAAGAAGGCAAAATAAAATCCTCTGGGTAATCATGGCCAAGACTAAATCGCTCTAGAATTCACTCCATCCTCACCCCACAAGAGCAGTTAGAAAGCCTCTCTCATCATGTTAAAGGGGTTTTGCCACAATCTCATTTCATACTTCCTGTATCCAGCTCTTCAGCTATGTGTGCTCAGAAGGGGGCGTGTGTGATTTCTTTGAATTGCATATCATGTGACCCAGCAGGATGACATCACCTGGCCATTCCTCTCTCTAGTGAAAGAAAGGTCTGTTTATGTAAAGCATTGTCAGTAACTGAGAGGTAATGATTTTGCTTCACAGCACAATGGTCCTATTTGCACTGTTTGACTAATTACTAAGGAGTACAGAGGATGGGAGCAGAGTGACAGCACCTGGGGTTTGAACACTCAGTAGCTGCCTGAGAGGAGAAGTGATGTCTGAGGAGCTCTCAGCCCTGGTCATATCCCATGGAGACACGCTGTAAATAATGGAACAATAATATAGAAAAAAATAGAACCGGGCGCTCGTCCACAAACGAATTCCTCGTGCAGGCAGTGGCGTAGATATAAAAAGATTTATTTAAATAAGAACAATAAAATGCATAACGTGTTTCGTGTCATAAAAACACTTCCTCAGATGCTGGGTTATTACACACGGTACAAGGGAAACAATACCTGTTTATATACTTAGTAACACAGCATGTGATTGGTGTTTCCTATTCAGACCAATCACCTCTATTATTAAAGGAAGGTATCAGAGTTGGGAAAACCTATAACATTGTTTCAAAGTATGCGTTAAATAGAAATAGATCCCATTGGTCTGTAGACTAGCAGCGGGAGATTCGTACTGACCAATGAAAGAAAAAAGCTGCTTGGTTACCCTGATGCTTTGTGAAAACCTCTCCTGAAAGAAGCAATTTGCAGAACAAAAATAGGTGCATCTAAAAGAAAAAAAAAAAAAAAAACATAGAACAAACCAGAAATTCTAATCTATGCAGCATTCACAATGAAAACATCCAGATAGATGTGCGAAGTTATAGGCACATCTGTACATGCAGAAAACTATAAATGTCATAAGGACTAGAAGTGGTGATAGAAGTAAGAAACCTGGTGTGATGATGGCTCATATGTGTGGAGCGCTGATCATCACGGGCCGCTCGTATTGCACAGAGGCATTTCTGCATAGCAGATAGAGTGTATCTGATAGGAAAATGGATGGGCCAATGACAAGGAGCGGTACAAAATTTTGTCCAATAGGAGAAAAGAAAACCAGGTGGACTTGTAATATAATATATCGCGCTGCCTAATCAAATAGATGGAAGCGCTGTTAAAACGGCCCATATTAGGTGTATCATTTGATAATAATAGGCTTATATAGATGTAACATCATACTGATATAAAAACATATTAAACGATTATCGAATAAATATAAAATACAAAATACAGATAGAAAAGAAAAAATTTTTAAAACAATTTTGGTTAACCCCAAAAAATACTTTGTTATTTAGTAGTGGGAAACCTTTTTATGTTGAGACTAATTAAAACTAAGTGAAAATAAAAAATTAAAATTTTTAAAAACCGGGGTTTCAACCCGCTTCATTTAACCCTTTCAATGTGCCTGTAACTTTGCACATCTAAACTGGTTTTTTCATTGGGAATGCGATAAATTAGAAAAATTTTTGGTTCTTGGTTTTTTTTTTTTTTTCTTTTTTCCTTTTTTTTAAATTTATTTTTTTTTCTGGGAAATTGCTTTTTTCAGGAAAGGGTTTTCACAAAGCATCAGGGGAACCAAAACAGCTTTTTCTTTTTCTTTTGGTTTAGTACGAATCCCCCGCTGCTACTACAGACCCCAAAGGTGAAACTAATTTTCTATTTAAAAACCCAAACTTTGAAACAATTTTATAAAGGTTTTTCCCAACTCTTTTTACCTTCCTTTTAAAAATAGAGGTGATTGGTCTGAAAAGGAAACACCCTTTTCCCATGCTGTGTTTTGGTATATAAACATATTGGTTTTTCCCTTTTTACCGTGTTAATAACCCAGCATCTGAGGAAGTGCCCTTTTTAAAACGAAACGCGTTTCATTTTAAATTGGGTTTTTATTTAAAAAAATCCTTTTATATTTTACCCAAATGCCTGCACAGGGAAATTCGTTTTTTGGACGACGCCCGGGGCCTATTTTTTTTTTTATTAATTTTTCCACGATTGGTTTTCCCCCAGGATTATTTTTACAGGGTTTGGAAAAAAAACCGCCCCCGGGCTGTCCTTTTGGCTTAATATAGCCAACCCCAAAATTTTTATGAGCATTGTGCCTCTAAAAAAACCAGCACAACACCTGCAGGTGGGGAGGATTTCCCCATATTTTTCTGCTTTTAAAATTTACTTCCCCCAAAGTTCATTTTAAATATAAAAAAGGCCAAAAACCAAAATTCCCCCCCTCGTTTCTTTCCTTTCGCTGTAAAATAAAGGATTTACTAAAGGGTCACTAAAAAAAAAAACGGGCAGAAATTTTTTAAAAAAAATAAATGGGGAAAATGTTTTGGGTTTTTTCATTTTTCAAAGCTTCCCCGTCAATTTTACTTTTTTTTCAAAACCCCTTTAAATCTGTATCCTCTCTTTTTTTATTTATACCCCCTACATCTTATTTTGCATAAGTCGATTTTTAAAATTTAATTTAAAACGAAATTTACCCCCAACATTATATCCCTTGATAGGGGAAGTGAAAACTTTTTAAATTTAAAATTTGGGGGACATTGGTACATTGGGTTTGGGGGAAAATAACACAATAAAAGGGAAACAGGCCTCTTAAAGTTAAAGTGCTGGAAACAGGAAAAATGGAAAAAAATTTTTGAGGGGGTTTTTATAGGGGCCTTGTTTGTTTATGGGTAATGACTGGGGTCAGAACAGCATTAAGGCTAAGTTTTACACGGCTAATTTCGGCACGTACATATGGGCCGCAAAAACGCTTGGGGTTTTTGGGGAAATTTTTCCCGGGTGAACACGCGTATTCCCAAAGCCGGGGGAGGGGGTTTGCAAAAAACCCCCTGCCCCATTACATGAATGGTCCGCGGCGTAATTGCGCAACCCAATTTACAATTTTACTTTCCCCCCCTTTCATACAAAACGACCGAAAAATTCGGGGGGGGGGGTGGGGGGGGGGGGGGGGGGGGGGGGGGGGGCCGGGGCCCTGTAAACCATAAACTCTGGTTTTAAGCCTTTTAAAATTCCCCTAAAATTTCAAGGGGCATTTCGCCGCGAAAAACGCCCCAAAAACGCGGGAAAATGGGACGCCAAAATAACCTTTTGAACATACCCTTACACAAATTGGGTTTTAAAGGGGTGTTTATAATAAGCAGTGGGGAGTTTAAACCAGGAAGGGCAACTGTAAAAACACCCCAAAAAGGGTTAAGGGGGATGGGCAACAAGCCAAGGATTTTTTTTTGGGGTTTTTTTTTGTTGGGTAAACCCTCCCCATGAACTCAAAAGAAAATCCTACCAAATTCCATTGAAACGGGTTTTTAAAACCATTTTTATTCTTTTTACTGTAAACATATTCATTTTTTTTACCGTTATTTTTAAATTTGGGAAAAAAGTGGATTATTCTACTATTTTAATTCAATGGTGGCTGAATCGAAAAATGTTAAAAAAAAAAAAAAAAAAAACCGAGTGAAAAATACTGTTCAATTTCTGGTCTGAATTCCAATTTTAAACCCGACCTGTTTTTTGTATTTTTCTATGTGCAACAGGGCCCTTTTAGGAATCCATTTGCCATAGGGTCGTACAGTCAGTAAAAAGGCCCTTTTTCTATCCATCCCACGATGAGCTATTAGCCCACCCTTGGGTAAAAAAAAGTTAAAACGTTCCCCCCATACGTTTTTAAAAGAGGGCCCCCGCCGCCCTTTAACCCCACACTGCCGGGGTTTAAATGTTGGGAGGGGCAAAAAGGAGGAATTGGGGAAATTATCTCCCCCCCCCCCCCCCCCCCCCCCCCCCAAATTTTTTTAAACTGAAAACCTTTTTTCAGTGACAAAAAAAAACTGGGGGTTTAAAAACTGTAAAAGCACAAGGGCTACAGAGCCTAAGGGTTTTAAAATTTGTTGAACATAAATAAACAAGCTCTTTTTTTTCGGGTAACACAGCCGGAGGTTTTCCTCCTATGGTTGGGACAGGGCTTCCCCGGAAAGCCCCCCTTTTAGGAAACAGCCCAGAAGTTTGGTTGGAACCTTGTTTTAAAGTTTGGGGGAAAAAAACCAAATCCTCTGCTTTTATCAATTAAAACCAAGCCCCAAATTTGGAAACAAACAAATTTTATTTAACCCCCTTCCCCCTTTAAAAAAAAGGGTAATTTTATTGGGGAGGGGGGAAAAAAACCCAAAATCTGGCAAAAAAAAATTAAAAAACACAATCACACCAAAAGCCGGCCCCCAACTGGTCAGAATTTTTTCCCGCAAAAACCCCTGCCTCCCGCAGGGAAAAAATACCCTTTCCCAAAAAAGGGTCAGTGAGCGTCACTAAAATGGACCCGTGCAATAGAAAACAGTACCTGGTCTTGAAAAAAAAATTAAAAATCTTATTTTACATTATTTTGGAAAAGCAGGATGGATGGTTAAATTAGGGGGCTTTTACACGGTAAGGGGCAAATACCGGGGCGGTTTATCCGACCCAAATATTTGGTTTCCGTTTTTTCAACCATCCCCCCGGACAGAAGAGTTGCATTTAAAAATGTTTTTTTGGGGGCGGCCGGTGGGGTTTTAAAAACCGCCGGGCCCAAAAACCCGGGAGTGGGGAACCCGTTGCACGGGTTTTTTCCCTAAACCCTTGGGCTCATTTTTGGCTGGTTTTTTTTAGGCGGGTCTGAAAAACCGCCCAAAAACCGGCCGAAAAACCCGGGGGGGGGGGGGGGGGGGCCATGGGGGCAAGCCCCCTTTCCCAGGGGGAGTGATTTCCCCCATGCATTACTGGAAGAAGTCGGCGGATTTTGGGGTTGCTTTTTGGACAATATTCCGGGGGAAAACCTTGGGGCTTTCATTCATGTTTTCATTTAAAAAAATTTTAACCCCCTAATTTTAAACATTTTTGACAAAACCAGGTATAAATGGGGGAAGGGAATCCTGTAGCTTTTTTTTTTCCTTTTTTCATAGCACCATTATATTCCACAGCGCTGTATAGAGATCGTCATCATTTACATTGGGTTTCCGTCCCCTATTGTGGTTTAAAAAATCTAAAAATTTCCCAAATTTACCTATCAGTAGTTTTTTTTGGGGGTGTTTGGGAAACGAAATACCCCGGGGGGAAAACCTATGCAAACACAAATCGGCTCTACTAACTCCCTGCAGATATTGTCCTTGGTGGGAATTAAACCCAGAACCCCAGCTATGCAAGGCAACATTGCTAACCACGAGACCAACATGCTGTAATGGCAAGGGTCTCTTATGGCATAATTATGCTTGTCAAACACCAAGTGTTGATTTGGCCTCCAAAAAACCCCAAATCCAAAGGGGTTGTCTTTCCCTGCTGTTTTACCCGAAACCACAAAAAAGGAATTGCAAAGGAAATTAAAACCCAACCCCCCCGACGACCCACTTTTCTGCCCTTTAAGAGCAAAGAGTGGTGGCTGGTAAAATAGGGAAGTTTTTAGTGCAAAAACAGGAATAAAAACTACAAAAAAACCCGAAAGAACAAAATCAGAAAAAAAAAAAAAAGTTTTTTCTCTTTATTTACCTTTGCCTACAAATTTTAAAACTAATCATGAAAACAAGGGAAATTTAACCCCCAAATTAAAAAAACATAATTTTGAATTTAAAATGAAGGGGGCACTTTGAAACAAAAAGAGTTTAAAGGAAAAAGGGTTTAACCCGGAGGGCCCAAATTTTTATTTGGGGACCTTTAGAGGGAAAATTTTGTGGAATCCCCTGGGGAAAAATAGTTCAAAGCTATTTAGTCAGCACAATGTAAACTTCCACAAAAAAAAAAGTTTTTTTTTAAAAAGTTGGGTTTATCCAGTGTTTACTTTGCCTAACTTTCCCTTTAGGAAAAGGGTTTTTATACACTTATAAAAAAACAACATAGCCTGATTTTTTTACAATCAGACAAGAAAAACAGAACAAAAACCCCCCCGTTTTAAAATCAATTTATTTTTAACCCCCTTAAATTTAATTTGCCAAATGCCAGAATAATGAAGAAGGGGAAATTTTTTTAAAAGGGATTTATTTCTTTCTGCAAAGTTCCCAAAATTTTTCAAAACACTTTGGAATTTAATTTTGCCTTTAAAAAAAAATTTTTGGGGGCAGCCCATATGAAAGGGGCATTCCCTTTGGAAAACTTCTGAAAAATGGAAAGTTTTTTAAAGCACACCACAAAAAAACACTGTTTTTGTGATAACATTATGGGGAAAATCTAAAGGATCCCGCCAAATATCAAAGAGAAAATTTGGGAAATTTCAAAAATTTGGGGTCATCCTTTGGGGCAATTTCCCAAAACCGAAGGTTTCCTTTTTTGTTATTATTAATTTTTTTAATTTGGGGACCTTGATTCCATAAGGCCCAAAACATTCGAAGGGGGGTTTCAACATAACCTTCGATAAACCCAAATACAAGGGGGACATCAAATTACTAACAAATTTGGGACAGTGGGGAGACAAACCCCGCCCGCATGGCTTTTCAATCTACATGGAAGGGGGAAAAAGACAAAAAAGGGGTGGGCAAACATGTTTGTTGGGGTTTTTTTCACAGGAAAACTTGGTTTTTTAAGGGTATTTTTGTTTTTTTTGAAGGGAGTGAAAGTGGGGGGGGGAGTTCCCGATGTTTGGGGGAGGAGTTCCCGAGAATGGGGGGGGGCACGGGGGGGGGAAATTTTTGGAGAATTTGGTTTGTGGGGAAGGCTGATAAGAAAAGAAAAGAGGAGAAAAACCTGTGAGGAGGCGGGGATTGCATTAAGGGGGGGTATTTTGGAAAATTAAGGGGAAAAGATGTAAAAAGGAAAAAGGTTTTGGAGAGCCTTTTATTTAAAATCATGGTTAGTAATTGGGAACTTTGGAAATTTTGGCCCGGGCAAAGGGGGACCAGTTAAAATTGGCAGAGGAGTAGCGGGGAAAAGGGAAAAAAGAAAAGGCCCGGGAAGTTGAGCATTGATTTGAAGGGGGGGCCCCGAGTGCTAGACCCGGGGGCCACAGAGAAGGGGTTGCAGTAGTCTAGACTGGAATGACAAGGGCGGGCCGAGCATTTTTTTTAAATAACAGGGTTTAAAGTGAATGACAATTGGGGAGATATTTTTTTCAGGTTGGGCGGGGGCAGGCCATTGGGAATGGTTTGAGTGTAGTTTTTGGGGAAAAACCCGAGAGGAGTCAAGGGGTTAACCCCCAAAGGGAAACGGACTTGTGGGACTGGTGAGAGCGTAGAGCTGTTTTTACAAATGAAAAAGAATCAAATTTTAGGGCTAAAGGGGGGGTGGTGGGGAAAAGAAAAAATTCAGTTTTCTTCATGTTTGTTTTAGAAGGCTTGGGGGGAGAAGGAGGATAAAGGCTATAGACAGTCTGGGATCCGGGGGAAACAGAGAGGAAAAAATCTGGGGCCCAGATCAGAATTTTTGGGGTCGTCACATATAGATAGTAAATGAAAGGCCATGGGGAGGGTATGGCGGGCCCATCCAAGAGTGTAGAAAGGAGAGGAATTTAAGGGGACCCCCGAACTACCCCAGGGGGACACCAACAGAGAGCAGGCGGAGGGGGAAAGGGGGTAATGTGAGAGTTAAAGGGCCTGAATGTCTGTCAGTGAGGGTATGAGGAGATTTCCCGGAAAGGCCAATTTCCCTGATACCCCCAAGGGGTGAAGGATTTTGGGAGCAGAAAGGGGAAAAGGGCAACCCGTGTCAAAGGCAGAGGACAAAACAGGAGGGGAAGGACGAGTAATGGCGAAGGTTTTAGCAGTTACAAATCATAGGTGACCTTGGTTTTGGGGGGTTTTTTGTAAAGTTGGGTTGAAAAAACCCAAATTTCAGGGGGTCAAGAAGGAAATTGGAGGTAGGGGGAAGATAGTTTTAATAGACCCTGTTTATTCAAGGAGTTTTTGAGGGAAAGGGAAACATGAGAAAGGGGGGGATAGTTGGGGGAAGAGGAAGGGGGTCGAGAAGGTTTTTTTTAGGTTTGGGGTGATGGGCATGGTTTTAAAGGAGTAAGGAAAAAATGCCAGAGGTTAATGAAGCTTTTAAAGGGGGGGTGAGGCTGGGAAAAAGGGGGAATGGCAGTGGGGCAAGATTAAAGGTAGTTAGGTTTTAAATTTTTTTCCCGCCCGAGGAAAGTTTTTGCATGAGGGAATAGTGGGGAAGCAGGTTTAAGGGGGGAAAAGCATTTTTCAAATATAGGGATGTGGATGGGGGGTGTGCAGTGTAGGGGGGGCTTTTAGGGGGCTGGTAGATGTAAAACAAACGAAAGGTGGAAAATGTGGGGTGGGAAACTTTTTTTAAAAGTGGGGGGATCTTTTTTAGGAAAATTTAGTGGCCCAAAATCTTTTATGGAGAGCAGAGATGGGGGAGAGAGTCTGGGGGGGCCGAAAAGTAAAGTTGTAGGTGTTTAAAATTGTCTAGGGTTTGAGAAAAGAGGGTATGAAAAATTTTGGAAATTTTTAAAAATGCTTGGCGAGGTGATTTCAGACTTTAAAAGTGTGGGGTATTTTTTTTGTATGAGGCAAAGGGCGTCGTTGGGGTGGGTTTTTTTTTTCCAACGGCGTTCACAATTTCTGGAAGCTTTGGGCCCCAGCTGTTTTTTTTAGTTTTGTGTGTCCGGGGGTTTGTTTATTTTAAATTTTTTGGGTTTTGTTGTGTTTAAAAGGGGGTTTTTTCTGAAAACAGGGGGGTTTTTGGTTTAAATTTTGTTGTTGGTAGAAAATTTGGTTTGCCCCCACTGGGTCAACAAGGGGAGGATATGATAGAAAGAGAAAGCAAGAGAGGGCAAGAGAATATGAGGATTAAGGTTGTATAGGTTCCTACAGGACTGCCCCCCAATTTGGAAGGCACCAGATGTAGGTGGAGCCCTGGCAGGGGGGGACAAAAGGGTAGAAAATGGGGAATTTGGGAAAAGGAAACATATTGTATCAGATTTGGGTGACTGGGATTTTGAGATTTTTCCAAAAGGGGGAGACGAAGATGAGGTCCAGTGTGTTCCATCTTTGGGGTGGCTCCAATTTCCCCTGTTTAAGAGGCCCGAAGGAAGAGCAGAGGAAAAGGGGGTTTGTTTGGCGTGGGGGGGGTCTTTAATTTGGGAAAGTTGAAAAACTCCAATGATAACTTAAAAGGGGGGTCCGTGGAAAGGGAAAATGAGGGAGCCAGGGAAGCCAAAATGGTCCAAAGGGAAAGGGAGTGGGAGAAACCAAACGATCAGTAGACAACATCACTTGGGGGTTGGAGGGAGGGGGGAAAGTGGACCCCTGTCACAGGGGAAAACTTTAATGCAAGGGGGGGGTTTGAGGGGGGGTTGAGGGAAACTAGATTTCAAAAATTTTACATGTTGGGCTCCTACAAACAGGGAGGGACGGGGTAGGGAGGTTTGGGATTGTTTATAAACGATTCATTTAAAAAAACCAAGATACACATCAAAGGAAAAGACAGTGGTGGAAGGAAGAGGGTGGTAGTTCAGATACATACACAGCATTGAACAGACAGCAATGGTAGTGATGACAGGATGAGGGTGGTAGTTCAGATACATACACAGCATTGAACAGACAGCAATGGTAGTGATGACAGGATGAGGGTGGTAGTTCAGATACATACACTTAGAATGGCCACACTATGAACAAGGCCACAGGCGACCATGTTCATCTGTACAAACAATTATACGCAAGTACAAACAAGATGGGAATGTCCAGTCATCATACTGCTCAGGAAGGAGACAGGTTCTGTGTCTCAGAGATGAATGTGCTTTGGTCTGACATGTGCATATTCACCCAAGAAGAGAAGCAAAAGATGTGAAGATGCTGGTGGAAGCTGGTAAGATTGTGTCATTATCCACAGTGAAACGTGTACTGTAGCAACATGGGCTGAAAAGCTACTCTGTCAGGAAAAAGTCATTACTCCAACAGAAATATGTAAAAGCCAGATTAATGTTTTCAACTGCACAGGAACAAAGACCTACATTTTTGGAGACATATTCTGTGATCTGACAAAGCTAAAATTTAACTGTTTGGCCATAATGACCATCTTTACATTTGGAGGAAAAAGGGAGAAGCTTAGAAGCCTAAGAACACCATCCCAACTGTGAACTGTGAAAAACGGGGTTGGCATCATGTT
The DNA here is from genome assembly GCA_025379985.1 of Phyllomedusa bahiana. Classification (NCBI taxonomy): domain Eukaryota; kingdom Metazoa; phylum Chordata; class Amphibia; order Anura; family Hylidae; genus Phyllomedusa; species Phyllomedusa bahiana. The sequence continues at coordinate 51,849 of JAODAL010013892.1, forward strand.
GTGGGTTTGTTTTGCTTTAGGAGGGACTGGTGCACTTCACAAAATAGATGGCATCATGAGGAAAGAAGATTATGTGGCAATACTGAAGCAGCATTTCAAGACATGAGCCAGGAAATTAAAGCTTGGGCGGACATAGGTCTTCCAAATGGACAATAACCCGAAGCATACCGCCAAACTAGTTACGAAGTGGCTTAACTCCTTAACGACCCTGAATCCAGCACGGCTCCTGCAAGCACCGGGCAGCGGGGGGAACCTCCGCATCCCGATGCTTTAACCCTTTGATTGCGGCGGATCGTCACCGCAGCGCAATCAAAGGGTTTCCCCTGCTCTGTCGGGTGATCGGAACACCCGGTGACCCCAACAGAGCCTGGGAACGGGCTTGCACAGTCAGCCCTGGGGACCTAGCATGGCCCCAGAGCTGTCTGTGTAATAAGCCTGTGACCAGGACAGACTGTGTGCTGACACAGATTATAATGTATTAACATATATGAATATGCTAATACATTACTAAGTGTAAAAAAAAATAAGTGTAAAAAAATGAATAAAAAAATAAATAATAAAAATAAATATTTAATAAAAAATAATTGTGCATATATTACACACGCAAAAAAAGCTACACATATTAGGTATCAACAGGACCGTAATAACCTGTAGAATTAATCTAACAAGTTGTTAAGTGTGAAATGTGAATGGTGTAAAAAAAAATTTTTTTAAAAAAACAAAAAAGTTTTAAAAAATAAAAAAAATTCTGCAATTATTTATAAGTGAACTTAAACTATTCTCCCATAAAGTACAACTAGTCTCTAATAAAACGAGGCCTCATCCAACTGCGTCATTGAAAAAATTAAAAAGTTACAACTGTTGAAACGCAGGGGAGCAAAAACTAAAAAAATGTTCTGGTCATTAACTACTTTTCAGGCGTTCGGCTTAAGGGGTTAAGGATAACCAAGTCAATGTTTTGGAGTGGCAATCACAAAACCCTGATCTCAATCCTATTGAAAATTGATGGGCAAATCTGAAAAGGCAGGTGCGAGCAAGGAGACCTACAATCATGGCTCAGTTACACCAGTTCTGTCAGGAGGAATGGGCCAAAATTCCTACCAACTATTGTGAGAAGCTTGTGGAATGATATCCAAAACGTTTGACCCAAGTCATACAGTTTAAGGGCAATGCTACCAAATACTAATGAAATGTGTGTAAACTTTTGACTTTGCAGAAAGTAATAAAAATGCCGTAAAAAATTTCTCTTTCTCTCATTATTCTGGCAATTGCCAAATATAAATAATTGTGGTAATCCTAATTGACCTAAAACCATAGCTGCCAACCCTCCCGTTTTTGGCTGGTCACTCCCGCTAAGGCCATGTTCACACGGCTTAAAATGGGCCGTATTTCGGTATGTAATTACGCGCCGAAGTGCGCTAATTACGGGCTGAAAACGGCCCATTCATTACGGTAATTCACAGTTCTCATAGAGAACTATGGATTACGTCTCCTCTCCCCGCCCGGCGAAGAGCTGCCGGATGTTATATGTGTAAGGAGGCATCAGGGTAGCGTCTCCTGATGCTCCCCTGAAGCCACCATCCTCGGCCGCGTCCCGGCAATGCTCTCGTAGCTTCATAGGAAGCTACTTGAGAGCAGTGAGCCCCGAGCACTACTGAGGGGCTTAGCGGGAGCAGTGAGGCTCCGCCCCCTCTCTCTCTCGCTGAGCAAATGGAACCAGCAGCAAGACAGGTGAGTGTGCGCAGGGGAGGTGGGTGGCAGAGTGTGTGTAAGGGGAGGAGTGTGCATGCTTCAGTGTGTGTGAGGGGAGGAGTGTGCATGCTTCAGTGTGTGTGCAGGGGAGGAGTGTGCATGCTTCAGTGTGTGTGCGGGGGAGGACGGTGGCAGAGTGTGTGTGAGGGGTGTGCATGCTTCAGTGTGTGTGCGGGGGAGGGTGGTGGCAGAGTGTGTGTGCAGGGGAGGAGTGTGCATGCTTCAGTGTGTGTGCAGGGGAGGACTGTGGCAGAGTGTGTGTGCAGGGGGTGGGTGTGCATACTTCAGTGTGTGTGCGGGGGATGGGTGTGCATGCTTCAGAGTGTGTGCGGGGGATGGGTGTGCATGCTTCAGTGTGCCCGCGGGGGATGGGTGTGCATGCTTCAGTGTGTGTGCGGGGGATGGGTGTGCATGCTTCAGTGTGCCCGCGGTGGATGGGTGTGTGCCAGGGGTGTTTGTGTGCGTGCGAGGGGTGTGTGTGTATTTCAGTGTGAGTGCGAGAGGTGTGTGTGTATTTCAGTGTGCGTGCGAGGGGTGTGTTTGTGTATTTCAGTGTGCATGTGAGGGGTGTGTTTGTGTATTTCAGTGTGCGTGTGAGGGGTGTGTGTATTTCAGTGTGTGTGAGGGGTGTGTTTGTGTATTTCAGTGTGCGTGTGAGGGGTGTGTGTATTTCAGTGTGCGTGTGAGGGGTGTGTGTATTTCAGTGTGCGTGTGAGGGGTGTGTGTGTATTTCAGTGTGCATGCGAGGGGTGTGTGTGTATTTCAGTGTGCGTGCGAGGGGTGTGTGTGTGTATTTCAGTGTGTGTGCGAGTGGTGTGTGTGTATTTCAGTGTGCGTGCGAGGTGTTTGTGTATTTCAGTGTGCGTGTGAGGGGTCCAAGAGTAAAATATGCCAATGTTTTTTTAACAAAGTGTGAACATCCTGATGTTGTGAGGAAAAAGTGGTAATGAAAGAAAAAAGATTCTTATCTTTATTTCATCCTCACAACATCAGGATGTTCACACTTTGTTAAAAAAACATTGGCATATTTTACTCTTGGACCCTGTTCTAAGACCTGTTCTTCCTAAAAAGCCTCCTATTATTTACCGTAAAGCGAGAACTATAAAAAATCTAATAGCCCCATCCCGTTTGAGACAACTACAAAATAGAGATTCTCATAGTGATCCAGATATAACAGTAGTGGGAACTAAACCTTGCAACCATCCTGCTTGTAAATGTTGCGAGAGTTTAGTTGAAAGTGATACTTTTCAGTCTTCTTACACGAAGGAATCTTTCTTTTTGAAACACAAATTATCATGTAACAGTTCCTTTGTGGTCTATCTCATTACGTGTAAATGTAATGCTCAATACGTTGGGAAAACTACAATGAAATTGTCTAAAAGATTAAATAACCACCGTTATAATATAAATCACGGTAAAATAAATCATAGTCTCTCTAGACATTTTTTAAATGTTCACCCCAATGAGGTACCTTCCTTTAATGTTAAAACCTATGAACATATTCCTGTTTCTAAATAAACCTTGCAAAATGCCTCTCTGAAAGAGAGATCTTTTGGATCTATAGGCTGAATACCTTGACCCTGAACGGGTTAAACGAATTACAAGAGGTCATTACGTGAGGTTTATCCTGATGTATATATTTAAACTGCTTTTTTAATTATTTTTTTAATTATTGTTAATTGTTTTTTATATGATCTTTTTATATGACTTCTTTTATATATTTTTCTATATCGTTTAGATATACGAGCAGCCCCCTTTTTCTGTCTGCCACCTTTTGTATGTATTTACTAAAGTTTTGTATTCTTTGAATTGACACGTTTTTTGAACCTCGTTTTCATCTCGCGGTCCTTTTAAATACCGATGTGTGCATTACTTTGTTGTATAACCTGATGAAGCGGGTATGTCACTCGCGAAACGCGTTGTTATTTTGTTTTAAATAGTATTAAATGTTGACACTTGTATAGTGGATAAATGTCCCAGTGTCAGTAATTACCATTAGCGCTACCTCTCTTCTTGGTATATATTTTGGATCAGGGGTGTGTGTATTTCCGTGTGTGTGTGTATTTCAGTGTGCGTGCGAGGGTGTGTGTGTATTTCAGTGTGTGTGCGAGGGGTGTGTGTGTATTTCAGTGTGCGTGCGAGGGGTGTGTGTGTATTTCAGTGTGCGTGCGAGGGGTGTGTGTGTTTTTCAGTGTGCGTGCGAGGGGTGTGTGTGTATTTCAGTGTGTGTGTGAGGGGTGTGTGTGTATTTCAGTGTGTTTGCGTGGGTGTGTGTATTTCAGTGTGCGTGCAAGGGGTGTATGTGTATTTCAGTGTGTGTGCAAGGTGTGTGTGTGTGTATTTCAGTTTGGGTGCGAGGGTGTGTGTGTATTTCAGTGTGTGTGCGAGGGTGTGTGTGTGTATTTCCTTGTGCGTGCGAGGGGTGTGTGTGTATTTCAGTGTGCGTGCGAGAGGTGTGTTTGGGTATTTCAGTGTGCGTGCGAGGGGTTAGGGTGTGTGTGTATTTCAGTGTGTGCGCGAGGGTTTTGTGTGTGTATTTCAGTGTGCGTGCGAGGGTGAGGGGTGTATTTCAGTGTGGGTGCGAGAGGTGAGGGGTTTATTTCAGTGTGCGTGGGGGGGTGGTGTGGTGTATTTCTGTGTGCGTGCGAGGGGTGTGTGTGTATTTCAGTGTTGCGTGAGGTTGTGTGTGTATTTTAGTGATGTGAGGGGGGGTGTGTGTGTTTTTTTGGTGTCCGTTGCAAGGGGGGTGTGTGTATTTCAGTGTGCGGGACAGGTGTTTTGTGTATTTCAGTGATGGGGCGAGGGTGTGTGTGTATTTCAGTGTGCGTGCAGGGGGGTGTGTGTGTATTTCAGTGTGCGTGCGAGGGGTTTGTGTGTGTATTTCAGTGTGGGTGCGAGGGGGTGTGTGTGTGTATTTCAGTGTGCGTGCGAGGGTGTGTGTGTATTTCAGTGGTCGTGCGAGGGTGTGGGGTGTGGGGTATTTCAGTGTGCGTGCGAGGGGGTGTGTGTGTATTTCTGGGTGCGTGCGAGGGGTGTGTGTGTGTATTTCTGTGTGCGTGCGAGGGGTGTGTGTGTATTTCAGTGTGTGCGTGAGGGGTGTGTGTGTATTTTAGTGTATGTGTGAGGGGTGTGTGTGTATTTCAGTGTCCGTGCAAGGGGTGTGTGTGTATTTCAGTGTGCGTGCGAAGGGGAGGTGGGGTGTGTGTATTTCATTATGGGGCGAGGGGTGTGTGTGTATTTCAGTGTATGCGTGAGGGGTGTGTGTGTATTTCAGTGTGTGTGTGAGGGGTGTGTGTGTATTTTAGTGTATGTGCGAGGGGTGTGTGTGTATTTCAGTGTGCGTGCGACAGGTGTGTGTGTATTTCAGTGTGCGTTCGAGGGGTGTGTGTGTATTTCAGTGTGCGTGCGAGGGGTGTGTGTATTTCAGTGTCCGTTCGAGGGGTATGTGTGTATTTCAGTGTATGTGCGAGGGGTGTGTGTGTATTTCAGTGTATGTACGAGGGGTGTGTGTGTATTTCAGTGTATGTGCGAGGGGTGTGTGTGTATTTCAGTGTATGTGCGAGGGGTGTGTGTGTATTTCAGTGTATGTGCGAGGGGTGTGTGTGTATTTCAGTGTGGGAGAGGGGTGTGTGTGTTTTGAGTTTTGTGGGGAGGGGATGTGTGTGTATTCAGTGTTGTGGGGGGTAGTGGTGTATTTCAGTGTATGGGAGAGGGGTTGTGTGTATTTCAGTGTATGTGCGAGGGGTGTGTGTGTATTTCAGTGTATGTGCGAGGGGTGTGTGTGTATTTCAGTGTATGTGCGAGGGGTGTGTGTGTATTTCAGTGTATGTGCGAGGGGTGTGTGTGTATTTCAGTGTATGTGCGAGGGGTGTGTGTGTATTTCAGTGTGTATGAGGGGTGTGTGTGTGTTTGAGTCTGTGGGGGAGGGGTATGTGTGTGTATTGCAGTGTGTGTGGGAGGGGTGTGTGTTTGAATGTGCAAGGGGGTAGGAGTTGCCCACTTATCTTCTGCCCCTTGCTCCTGTCTCCTGGCCCCTGTGGTCTGTCTGGCTTGGTCAATGGGCAGGAGACAGCCCACAAGGGGTAGAAGTTGCCCTCTGCTCCCTGTCTCCTGCCTCACGCGATCTGTCTTTGGCGGCTGCAGGGGGGCTGGATACAGATCGCAGGGGGCAGGAGTTTCCCCCCTTATATCCAGGGCTGTATTTATAGGTCATGCTGCCCTAGGCACTAAACCTGAATACGCCCCCATTAACAATTTGCATTACCATGCCCCTTTCACAACATGCCACACCCCTTTACAAAAGCCACCACCACTATAACCATGTAACGGCTCTAGAAAAAAGCTAATTGAAGGGTTAGCTGTCACCCAGCTTTCCTAGACATTGGAGAACCCATATTCAGCATCCAGAAAAAGCTGGGAGTTTAACGCCAAACTATATAACGCCAAACTGTGCCTGAACATAAACCTCTACACTAAAAACCAATATTTCCACCATACAATGACCATATAGTGGTAGACACCAGTGTACACAGGCTCTCTGCAGACGGGTATATTACTGCCCATACAGTGACCATATAGTGGTAGACACCATGTACACAGGCTCTCCAGACTGTATGTTACCTCCATACAGTGACCATATAGTGGTAGACACCAGTGTACACAGGCTCATCATACTGTATCCTACCACCATACAGTGACCATCTAGTGGTAGACACCAGTGTACACAGGCTCTGCAGACTGTATATTACCTCCATATAGTGACCATATAGTTGTAGACACCAGGGTACAAAAGCCTCTCCAACTGTATAATAGACCTCCATACAGTGACCATATAATGGTAACCCCAGTGTCCACGGTTCTCCAGACTGTATGTTACCCTCCTACAGTGACTATATAGTGGTAGACACCAGTTTTAAAACAGGCTCTACAGACTATATTTACCACCATACAGTGGCCAAATAGTTGGTAGACACCAGTGTACACAGGCTCTGCAGACTGTATATTTACCCCCATACAGTGACCATATAATGGTAATACCAGTGTCCACAGCCTCTCCAGACTGTATGTTAAACCTCCCATACAGTGACCATTTTAGTGGAGACACCAGTGTACACAGGCTCATCATACTGTATACTACCACCATACAGTGACCATCTCGTGGTAGACACCAGTGTACACAGGCTCTGCAGACTGTATATTACCTCCCTATAGTGACGATATAGTTGTAGACACCAGGGTACACAGCCTCTCCAGACTGTAGAGTACCTCCCATACAGTGCCCCTTTTAAATGGTAGACAACCAGTGTCCACAGGCTCTCCAGACTGTATGTTACCTCCAAAACAGTGACTATATAGTGGTAGACACCAGTATATACAGACTCTGCAGACTATATATTACCACCACACAGTGGCCATATAGTGGTAGGTACCAGTGTACACAGGCTCTGCAGACTGTATATTACCCCCATACATTTGACCATATAATGGTAAGACACCAGTGTCCACAGGCTCTCCAACTGAAATGTTACCTCCCATACAGTGACTATATATTGGTAGCACCATTGTACACAGGCTCTGCAGACGGGTATATTACCTCCATACAGTGACCATAATAGTGGTAGACACCAGTGTACACAGGCTCATCATACTGTATACTACCACCATACAGTGACCATCTAGTGGTAGACACCAGTGTACACAGGCTCTGCAGACTGTATATTACCTCCATACAGTGACCATATATTTTGTAGAACCAGGGTACACAGCCTCTCCAGACTGTATATTACCTCCATACATGACCATATAATGGTAGACACCAGTGTCCACAGGCTCCCCAGACTGTATGTTACCTCCATACAGTGACTATATAGTGGTAGACACCAATGAAACACAGGCTCTACAGACTATATATTACCACCATACAGTGGCCATATAGTGGTAGACACCAGTGTACACAGGCTCTGCAGACTGTATATTACCCCCATACAGTGACCATATAATGGTAGACACCAGTGTCCACAGGCTCTCCAGACTGTATGTTACCTCCATACATGACTATATAGTGGTAGACACCAGTGTACAAGGCTCTGCAAGACTGTATTTTACCTCTACACAGGACCATATAGTGGTAGACCCCCAGTGTACACAGGCTCTGCAGACTGTATATTACCTCCATACATTTGACCAAAATAGTGGTAAAAACCAGTGTACACAGCCTCTGCAGACTGTATATTACCTCCATACAGTGATCATATAGTGGTAGACACCAGTTTACACAGGCTCATCATACTGTATATTACCACCATACAATGACCATATAGTGGTAGACACCCTCAGTGCAATGCACCCGTAGTACAGCCCACAAATACTTCATAGCTCTCACTGAAAGCTATGATTAGCTGCTGGTTTCCCCAATGTGTACTGTGCGCTGGAAGAAAAGTGACATGTAAAGTCTATGGGAGTCGGCACACACCGCTATAGAAGTACAAACCCCCGGCCAGCACATGCTTCTACAGTACAGCACATCACATATGCCGCAAGACGCCAGGAAAAGCAGGTAGGATAACATAGGAATAGGCTTAGATACCAGCGCCAGCAGTAGGATAACACAGGATAGGCTTAGATACTCAACGCCAGCAGGTAGGATAACACAGGATAGGCTTAGATACTCAACGCCAGCAGGTGAGGATAACACAGGATATGGCTTAGATACTCAACGCCAGCAGGTAGGATAACACAGGATGGCTTAGATACTCAACCCACCAGGTAGGATAAACACAGGATAGGCTTAGATACTCAACTCCAGCAGGGAGGATAACACAGGGAAAAGGCTTAGATACTTAACGCCAGCAGGTAGGATAACACAGGATAGGCTTAGATACCCAACGCCAGCAGGTAGGATAACACAGGATAGGATTCCTAACACCCCATGTCTCTGACCCTGACCCCTCCCAACACCCCACATCTCTCCACCTCCTCCCCTCAACCCACATGTCTCTCCACCCCACCCCCCGCACCACACATCATGTGTCACCCCCAGCACCTCACATAATGTCACCCCCCCAGCATCCCACATCATGTCACCCCCAGCATCCCACATCATGTCACCCCCCCCCCAGCATGTCACCCCCCAGCATCCCACATCATGTCACCCCCCCCAGCATCCCACATCATGTCACCCCCCCCAGCATCCCACATCATGTCACCCCCCAGCATCCCACATCATGTCACCCCCCAGCATCCCACATCATGTCACCCCCAGCATGGCACCCCACAGCATGTCACCCCACAGCATGTCACCCCCCCAGCATGTCACCCCCAGAATGTCACCCCACAGCATCCCTCCCCACAGCATGTCACCCCCCCCATCATGTCACTCCACAGCATGTCACCCCCAACATGTCACCCCACAGCATGGCACCCCACAGCATCCCAACCCACAGCATGGCAACCCCACTAAGATACACCACAGCATGTCACCCCCAGCATGTCACCCCACAGCATGGCATCCCACAGCATGGCATCCCACAGCATGTCACCCCACAGCACGGCACCCCACAGCATCCCTCCCCACAGCCTCCCCTTCCCACAGCATCCCTCCTTACAGCCTCCCCTTCCCACAGCCTCCCTCCCCACAGACTCCCCTCCTCACAGCCTCCCCTTCCCACAGCCTCCCCTTCCCACAGCATCCCTCCCCACAGCCTCCCTCCCCACAGCATCCCTCCTCACAGCCTCCCCTCCCCACAGCCTCCCCTCCCCACAGCATCCCTCCCCACAGCCTCCCCTTCCCACAGCCTCCCCTCCTCACATCCTCCCTTCCTCACAGCCTCCCCTTCCCACAGCATCCCTCCTCACAGCCTCCCCTTCCCACAGCCTCCCCTCCCCACAGCCTCCCCTCCTCACAGCCTCCCCTCCCCACAGCCTCCCCTCCCCACAGCCTCCCCTCCCCACAGCATCCCCTTCCCACAGCATCCCTCCCCATAGCCTCCCCTCCCCATAGCCTCCCCTCCCCATAGCCTCCCCTCCTCACAGCCTCCCCTTCCCACAGCATCCCTCCCCACAGCCTCCCCTCCTCACAGCCTCCCCTCCCCACAGCCTCCCCTTCCCACAGCATCCCTCCCCACAGCCTCCCCTCCTCACAGCCTCCCCTTCCCACAGCATCCCTCCTCACAGCCTCCCCTTCCCACAGCCTCCCTCCTCACAGCCTCCCCTTCCCACAGCATCCCTCCTCACAGCCTCCCCTCCCCCACAGCCTCCCCTTCCCACAGCAAACACTCCCCACACCTCCCCTTCCCCACGACTCCCTCCCCACAGCATCCCTCCTCACAGCCTCCCCTTCCCACAGCCTCCCCTTCCCACAGCCCTCCCTCCCCACAGCCTCCCTCCCCACAGCATCCCTCCCCACAGCCTCCCCTTCCCACAGCATCCCTCCTCACAGCCTCCCCTTCCCACAGCCTCCCTCCCCACAGCCTCCCCTCCCACAGCCTCCCCTTCCCACAGCCTCCCCTCCCCACAGCCTCCCCTTCCCACAGCATCCCTCCTCACAGCCTCCCCTTCCCACAGCATCCCTCCCCACAACCTCCCCTCCTCACAGCCTCCCCTTCCCACAGCCTCCCTCCCCACAACCTCCCCTCCCCACAGCCTCCCCTTCCCACAGCCTCTCCTTCCCACAGCATCTCTCCCCACAGCCTCCCTCCTCACAGCCTCCCCTCCTCACAGCATCCCTCCTCACAGCCTCCCTCCCCACAGCCTCCCCTCCCCACAGCCTCCCCTTCCCACAGCATCCCTCCTCACAGCCTCCCCTTCCCACAGCCTCCCTCCTCACAGCCTCCCCTTCCCACAGCCTCCCCTTTCCACAGCCTCCCTACAGCCTCCCCTTCCCACAGCATCCACAGCCTCCCCTTCCCACAGCATCCACAGCCTCCCCTCCCCACAGCCTCCCCTTCCCACAGCATCCACAGCTTCCCAACACCACAGCCTCCCCTCCCCACAGCCTCCCTCCCCACAGCATCCCTCCTCACAGCCTCCCCTCCCCACAGCCTCCCCTTCCCACAGCATCCACAGCCTCCCCTCCCCACAGCCTCCCTCCTCACAGCCTCCCCTCCCCACAGCCTCCCCTTCCCACAGCCTCCCCTTCCCACAGCCTCCCCTTCCCACAGCATCCCTCCTCACAGCCTCCCCTTCCCACAGCATCCCTCCCCACAGCCTCCCCTTCCCACAGCATCCCTCCCCACAGCCTCCCTCCTCACAGCCTCCCCTTCCCACAGCATCCACAGCCTCCCCTTCCCACAGCCTCCCTCCTCACAGCCTCCCCTTCCCACAGCCTCCCTCCCCCCAGCTCCCCTCCCCACAGCCCCCCTCCTCACAGCCCCCCTCCTCACAGCCTCCCTCCCCACAGCCTCCCACCCCACAGCATCCACAGCCTCCCCTCCTCACAGCCTCCCTCCCCACAGCCTCCCTCCCCACAGCCTCCCTCCCCACAGTATCCACAGCCGTCCCACAGTATCCCTCCCACAGCCTCCCTCCTCACAGCCTCCCCTTCCCACCCCACACCTCCTCACAGCCTCCCTTTCCCCCACAGCCTCCCTCCCAACAGCCTCCCTCCCCACAGCCTCCCCTCCCCACAGCCTCCCTCCTCACAGCCCCCTCCTCACAGCCTCCCTCCTCACAGCCTCCCCTTCCCACAGCCTCCCCTTCCCACAGCCTCCCCTTCCCACAGCCTCCCCTTCCCACAGCCTCCCCTTCCCACAGCATCCACAGCCTCCCCTTCCCACAGCATCCACAGCCTCCCCTTCCCACAGCATCCACAGCCTCCCCTCCCCACAGCCTCCCCTTCCCACAGCATCCCACAGCCTCCCCTCCCCACAGCCTCCCTCCCCACAGCCTCCCCTTCCCACAGCATCCACAGCCTCCCCTCCCCACAGCCTCCCTCCCCACAGCCTCCCCTTCCCACAGCATCCCTCCTCACAGCCTCCCCTTCCCACCCCCTCCTCACAGCCTCCCCTCCCCACAGCCTCCCCTTCCCACAGCATCCCTCCCCACAGCCTCCCCTCCCCACAGCCTCTCCTTCCCACAGCATCCCTCCCCACAGCCTCCCTCCTCACAGCCTCCCCTTTCCACAGCATTCACAGCCTCCCCTCATAGCGGCCCGACGACCAAAAAATGCCCGAAGGAAAAAACCACCAATTTCCCCTTAGCCAAACTCCACTGGGTCCAAAGCCATACTCTATGGCTCCACCATTTGCTCTTCAGGGATAACACCCTAAAAGAGCCCACCTTCGCCGGGCCGTCCCATTAACCAAAACACTGAGGGGAATCCTATCCCGAAGGACTCCCGACCACGTGTATTCCTCCCCAACTCCAAGAACCTCAGCCGCCCCTCCGGCACCATGACAAAAACACAAACCCTGCCTACACCCCCCAATCCCCTCCCACACAAGCCCCGTCCCCAGGACCCCTCATAAACAAACAAAACATTGAGGGCGGGTGGACGGGACTGCTCCTCACATGCTGCACCTTTTGGACCGCTCGGCGGGAGGGCGGAGTTTAAATAACTTTGCCCTCACGTCCGCACTCTCCCTCCTCCCCTCACTACAGGGCGCGCTCTGGTCGCGCCCAGCGTGCCGGGTCATGGCACGCCTCCCCATAGGGGCGGGCCTGGTCCGGCACGCTACTTGTTGCGAATGGGGCCTAACAACAGACACATCCACTCTGCACACCATCTAATGGACTTGCATACTCACCGATCCTGAATTCCAAAATGTGATGGGGCGGGAAACACCGGCACAGAGGTGTAGTTCTGACCACTATCCTTCCTGTGTGGACGAGGCAGAGGCTGTCTTCTGATTTCTATTCTTCCATGATCAACTGTGGGTAAATGAGGCAGAGCCGGCTCTGAGTTTCATCCCTCGTAGCTTCATGATGTGGGGTCCAGGCTTCAGCAGGTGACTTGTCCTCTTCAAGCTCAACTGATACAAGATGGTTCGGGTTCAGATATTTATACATTCTGTAGAGATTGTGACTTCACGAGGTGTCTGATGTCCTGTGCACTGTGATGCCACCTGCCTTGTGATGCCATGTGCCCTGTGCTGTCATGTGCTGCTTATCAGGTCATGTGTTCTGTGAACACAGATCAGATCAGGAGACCAAGGAGAGGGGGTAATCACATCAGGCTACTCAAGGAGAGAGAATCGTTCTGGATCTATAGACTTAACACACTACAGCCGAATGGTCTAAAAAGGGAGTGTGATTTTTTTATTTGCCTAATATATGATTTGAACATAATCTAACTAGATATCTTGTTTCTTTCTTTTTTCAGCAAACGCTAAGACAGAGTTTACAACAGGGTGAGATTCCACCAGACCTTTATACTTTCTAATACACTTTGTATGTACTATTTCCCTCCTCTCTCTTCCCTCTTTCTTTTTCTCCCTTTTCTCCCTTATTTCTTCTTACTTTTCTCCTTTTCTTTTTTTCCTCTTTTGTTTTCTCCCCTATGTCTTGTCCTTTTCTTTATTTCTACTGTATATTTGTTTCTGCTATATGTATATACCTGTTCTTTTGTTTTCCCATAATATAACACCTTTTTTCTTCTCCCCCCTTTTTTTCTCTTTCTTTCCACACTATCTCTTTTCTAGAGCAACGTTTTTTCATCCTTTCTTGCTCTAATATGTGTCCGGATTTAATAGGCATTATTTACGTATTTCATTTCCCTTCAGTATTCTCTCAGCGTTCCCCTTGCTTCTCTTTATCATCTTCGGCATGCACGCGGCGCTCTTGCGCATGCGCGGATGCCCTATTCGAACTACATTTCCCACATCTCCCCTTACCGGAAGTGATATGACGACATACGAGGACTTCGGTTCCGGCGGCGCTGCCGCACGGAACGCTATTTATACTGGCTCTTTTCCTCTTCATTCCAGATGGCTCCTTTCTTGCCGGGCTACGGCCCATCTATATTTCTCTGTACTGTACATTCTTACTTTGGTAAGTTTCTTGAAGGGCATAACAGGGAATTAGATAGCAGTCTCTATGCATACCCCGTCTAGTCGGTTTATGGGTGGGAAGCTTTCTCCTATGACTACATTTATAATATACATACTTGGGCCTGCTGTACTTATTTTGATCGTATACCTAATTACATGTAATGTATAGGACTATGCATTTTCTATGTACCCCTTTATGTATTAATGGTATACACTGGACAATATGCTAATTTTTGTATATATGTATATACATTCGTGATTAGTTTTCTATGTGTATATATATATATTCTACCGTATTATATAGTTACATTGCGGTTTGATGTGTACTTATTATCTTTTGTTCATTTTTGTTCTACAGTGACTGTTTGACAAAGGTCGTTGTGTGACCGAAACGTTATTCATTGAAAGTCACCTATTCTGTATATTGATTTGGAGCCGGTGGATTTAATTCAAACATTTCTTTGCATTACCTTTGAGTGCGGTCAACTGACTTTATTCTACATGTGGTGAAATTTTTCACCTATAGACCAGCACCATACAAGTATGTACAAATAGGGAGTGCCTTCCTTCTCCTTTTCGTTTGATGTGTTCCGTGATGTCACGATAAGTACAGGTGCAGTAGTGGTGCCTGGTATTACAGCTCATTACAATTACACTACATTGCCACTACTACAAGGACAGAGCTGTACCTTATACAGAGCCGTCTTAACAGCATTATGGGCCCCTGGGCATAGCACTGCAGTGGGCCCTGCCCAAATACATGACATCACACTAGGCCATGCCTCTAGCCACCCCCAAGCACACTCATATTATAACACTGATGTCTGGACACCGGCAGCCTTCAGCCTACAAGACTAATTGGCAGAGCAGGGAGCCTTTGACTCCCTTCTTCACCATGGTTTTAAACTGATTGCACATCCTAAAAACATAAAAACAGTTAAATAAGCAAAGCCAACCAAGCGATCCAGGGTATATTTTTTGCATTCCTGGGACAAACATTTCCCACCTGAGGCCCCCATCCTTGGGGGTGGGGCCCAGGCAACTACCCAGTGTGTCCAATGGAAAAGATCGCCCTGACCTGATACATAACAAAAGGGGCGCTGCACCCACCAGAACACAAAATATAAGACTCTAGTCATGTTAAGTTGTCAGGACAAGTACGTGGCAGGTATTTAATCATTGCCCAATCATTTTAAAGGCAGCCATGTAATATCACATGTGTCCTGAGACGCCGTAATTTACCCAAGTAATACAGATTGCTTGCGGTATAAGGGTATGTTCACATGGCGTGTTGGGTCCGCCAAACTGACCCAAACACGCATGTAATAAATAGCAATGTGATTTACATTGCTTTTAGTAGGAAACACGCATCGATGTTCAGTCGAGTGATCGGTGATACGTGTCTCACTGCGTCTTTCAGATCCATTCCAAGAACTGATATGTCAATTCTTGGTCCGAAAGACGCAGCAGGCGCCCTATTATAAACTATAGGGTGCAATTCTTCTGTATCCAACACGCATCCAAACATGTAGCTGCTTGTTGGATACGTGTTAGATCCGTTTGGATCCAATTGCCAATGCGTTTTTTGGACACGATTTCCGGATCCAACGCGGATCCAAAAATGGCATGTGAACAAGTCCTAATCTACCAGACTAGTAATCACCAGCCTCATGTACAGAAGGGGCTGTAGTGATCGGTAATACCAGACACTGCTGCTACCAATAATACAGAGCTGTACCTGGTAAATAATAAAGGGGGTGCCACACTTTACCCTCCAAACAGATGATCATGGAGGTAAATTTGGTTCCAGCCATACACATTAGATAGTTGTCCAGTCCCACCAAAATTGGCAGGTTCACACAAACTTCATGTAACATGTATGGGAACATTAGGATTAGTGATATTACACAGTAAAGGCATACTTTCCAACCCTCCCGGTTTGGGCGGGTCTCTCCCGCTAATGGGGGCCGTGTCCCGACCCCCTGCTTGGGTAGCTTAACCTCCCGCATCTGAAGAGATGCCGGAGGTTATCTGTGTAAAGAGGCATCGGGCAGCGTCTCTTGATGCTGCCCTAAAGCCTCTGTCCTGTGACGCTGTCCGGAAATGCTCTCCAAACTTCAGATGAAGCTGCGAGGGAAGGGGGTGGGGCTTAGTGGGAGCCGCGACGCTCAGCACCCTATCCCCGAGCAGTGTGTGAAAAAGTAGGCTGCCAGCAGGACAGTGAGTGAAGAGATGACTGTGTGTGTGGGGAGGGTTGTGTGTGATGCTAGTGACTGAAGGGGTTACCTTGGGCTCGTAATTACTGCAGGGGCATCTACCTCTGCCTGCTTGGGGGCATCTACTTGGGGCCTCATGGGGGCATCTACCCTGCCTGCATGGGGGACATCTACCTGGGGTCTACGAAGGGAAGGCATGGGGGCATCTACTGGCTATGGGGTTGGTAGGGGCATCACTGTTGGCATTGTGGATGGGGGCATCTACCTGGCTCATGGGGGCATCTACCTAGCTAATGGGGGCATCTACCTGGTTATTGTGGCCATCTACCTGGCTAAAGGGGCCATCTACCTGGCTAATTGGGACATCTACCTGAATAAAGGGGGCATCTGCCTAGCTGTTGGGGGCACTTCCTGGCTATTGGGGGCTTTTTTGGCGAAAATAAGCTCTACCGGGCTTTGGGCACTTTTGGGCTATTGGGGGATCCTGGTTTGGGGCACTACCTGGCTATTGGGGCACTACCGGGCAAATGGGGGAACATTTCCCTGGCTACTGGTGGGCACTCCCCTGGCTAATGGGGCACTACCTGGCAATGGGGCACTACTGGTTTTTTGGGGGGAACCCCTGGCTGTAAGGGGCACCCCTGCTTTTGGGGGGCAATGCCTGGCTGAAAGGGGGCCTATCGGGCTTTGGGGACCAAGTCCTGGTAGAAGGGGTTTTAAACCCCGGGGCTACAGGAGGCCTCCCTGGCTCAGGGGGTTATACCTGGAAAAGGGTTCAAAATAGGGCCCCGAGATACTACCTATTGGGCCAGTTTGGCAGTATCTCCAAGCTCTCCTGGTGCAATAGCCCACCAACGTCCGGGGAAGTGGGGACCCCAAAACCCTAATTTAGCTTTCTTTCCAGAGCCTTACACATTTTGGGTGGAGTGGGGGGTGTGGCTTTTCGAAGGGGGGGGAAATGGCTTACTGCAAATTTTTGGCCTGCGCTCCCAAAAATTTCCCCTGCTTTTTACTTTCAAAAGTTGGCATGTATGCCTAAAACAGTAAGGTTTTATTCTGTTTCATGTCAGATAGTGAGAAAAAATGCATATGTGTCTCTTTTCTTTATGTAAATTTCTGGTTTCAACTGTATACACATTTACACACATACTGAGCCAAATGCATAAAAAGCCAGACAACCCCTTTAAGTATTGTGTTATCTTTTTGGTATAGGTTGTTATGATTGCAAAAGTACCATTTTTTTCTTACTTTTTTAAAATATATTTTTC
The DNA here is from genome assembly GCA_025379985.1 of Phyllomedusa bahiana. Classification (NCBI taxonomy): domain Eukaryota; kingdom Metazoa; phylum Chordata; class Amphibia; order Anura; family Hylidae; genus Phyllomedusa; species Phyllomedusa bahiana. The sequence goes on from JAODAL010013892.1 coordinate 69,069, forward strand.
TTTTTAGAAAAAAAGGTATTTTAATATGTTTTTGTTGGGATTTTTTTTTTTTTTCACTGAACATTTTGGGCATGTAAATCTTGGCAACTATGATACAATGGGCATTATTTATGAAAACAGTCTAGGTGTAAGACTTTCTTTGTTGCCCATAGCAACCAATCAGAGCTCAGCGTTTATTTTTTCAGAGCCCTATGTAAAATGAAAGCTGAGCTCTGATTGGTTGCTATGGGCAACAAAGACAGTCTTCTTGACCCTTTTTTATCATAAGGCCCAATATGCACAAATTTCAAATCTGGTCAAGTTAATGGCTTCCTTCAGGTTCTGGATAATATTTGTAGACCTACCTTGAGTCTCATTTCCCAGCACCACTTCCGCCCATAACAATAAATATGCGCCGCTCAGGACGGCGTTCATTTTCTCTCTCTTACAAAGCAGTAAGACAATCTAGTTCCAATCCAGAAGGTGATACTAAAAAAAAACATAGAGATGACCACTGCAGGTTTTTATTCATGCATTTTTTGTGTTTCCCGCTCTTCTCCCATACTGCCCAAAAATAAAAAAAATAATAATCTTAATAGCGCCAACATATTCTGCGCACTTTTCAAGTAGGGGATAAGTACAGACAAAAAAAACATTTTCACAGTAAAAAGTATAACGATCAGACACAAGGGGCACATTATGAAAACTTTTTGATTAAATTCACTTTGTTGCCCATGCAACCAATCGAGAGCCCCTCTCTATAGAAATGAAAGGGGGGGCTCTGATAGGTTGTTTGGGCAAAAAGTGAATTTTTTAAAACCCAGACAAAAATTTTCATACTTGGCCCCCTTTGTCTGATCTTTAGTAGCTTTTTTCGTGTAATGTTTTTTTTTTTTGTCTGTACTTATCCCTACATTGAAAAGTGCTGCAGAATATGTTGCTGCTATATAAAGATTATTATTATTTTTATAATGTGAGGCGTGAGGGTCCTGCTCGCAAGAGCTTACTGCCCAATGGAGTTGTTCATCTACTTATAACACTTTACAGACTCACAACAATGGGAAATAAATGTACTTCAAGCACAACCATAACTCTGTGTATGGTACATCCAGCAAATGACCTATATGGCCTGTGATTAAAGTAGTATTCACGTGAAAAATGAACAGGGAAGTCATCACGGGGAAATCACGGGAAGGGCCTCAAGGGGGGAAAACCAGAGTTTTAGGGCTGTTCCAGGCTTTTTTTGGACGAGGTTTTCGGAGCGTTTCCTCGCCCAAAACTCATAAAACCCAATCAAACCTGCCTGAAACACGCTTTTTTCAGAAAAGGTTTTAGGGTTATTCAAAGATTTTCCCACCCGTTTTTTCAAGCGCTTTTTAGATCTTTTTGGGGGAAACGAGGTGGACCCAAACGGATCTAAAATTAGATGACTTATCCTGCTTGCATGAAAAACAGGGGGCGCTGGTGTTTTTAAAAAAGCGCAGCTGGGCTCGTCTTGAAAAGAATTGACATGAATTTTTTTGCAAGAGGACCCCGAGCGGCGTTTTTGAAAAACGCGCGGAATCTCCCCCCATGTGAACGCCACTGCGTGTTTGTCATAGCCCCATGATAAAAACTGCTATTGTAAGATTGTCTTGGGGGCCGCTCTGTCGGGCCCCCAAAACGGATCTACAAAACGCTTCTACACGGAGGAAAAATCCGTGTGAAAAGCCCTTAGGGATGTCCCCCCGGGAAGGGTTTTCGGGGCCGGTTTTTCAGCCGGTTTTCGGTTTTTTCAGAACGCCTGAAAAACGGCCGAAAATGAGCACAAGGGTTCTCTATGCAAAACCCTGTGAGCAGTCCCCACTGCAAGGTTTTCCGCCGCGGTTTTGTCGCCGCGGTCCGGCGGCAAAACATTGTAAAGCACCCAAACTTCCGTCCCGGTTTCCCCACGGAAGATGTGCTTCTCAAAGGGAGGGGGAGGGCATTTTCTCTCAGGGGGAAAAACCCCCCCCCCGGGCCCGGGGGGGGTGCAAAACAGGACAAATACCGGCCGGCAAACCCGGGCCGGGATTTGTCCTGTGCAGTGGGAACGCGCCCTTAGAGGCGTTTCTCGGCGAGGTTTTGGCCGAGGTTTTGGATCAGGTTTTCCCCCATACAAATTAATAGCCAGAACAAAAACCGCGGCAAAAAACGCACCCAAACCATGCCAAAACTGCGCCGAAAACACGCTTCAAGAATTGACATGACACTTCTTTCCAAATAAGCGTGTTAAAACCTCGTCGTGTGTAAACTACAACGAGGTTTTACATAGGAATCAATTAAATGAAATGGGGGCATTTTGGAAGCGTTTTGGACGAGGAAACGCTCCGAAAACCTCATCCACAACCTCGTCCATATAAGCCGTGTGAACATGCCCTTAGAATGATGCAGAAGGCCAGGCTGCAGAAGACGGCGATGCGGGAATTGGTTTACATAGCGCTGATCACCCAGGTCTGATATTATTTAGGGGTCAGGACTGGGGCCTGATAATAACTCGGCGGATTTGGCCACGGGTTTGGCCGCGGGTTTTCAGCGCGGTTGCCGCGGCCAAAACCTCGTCCAAATCGCGCCCCAAACGCCCCCAGTTCATTACATGGTTCCCTATGGGAAACCACGTTGCTATTCACAAAGCGTGGTTTTGGCCATGGCTTTGGTGCCATGACTTGCCGCATGTGTGTGAGAAGTCTCCTGTCAATTCTTGCAGTGAGTCTTTGGCGCGGTGTCGGCGTGGGTTTCGCCGTGCTTTTTGGTGCGGTTGGTGCATGGTTTTGGGCGCGGGTTTAGTCCTGCCTATTAATTTGTATGGGCGAAAACCTCGCCGCAGACCATGCCCCAACCGCTCCCGCGGCGAAACCCGCGCCGATAAACCTCATCGGGAGACGCGAGTTTGGGGCACGATTTGGATGAGGTTTTGGCCGCGGCAACCGCGCCGAAACCCGCGGCCAAATCCGCCGTATGAACATCCCCTTTGGAAAGAAATGTCATGTCAATTCTTGAAGCATGTTTTCGGCGCGGTTTCGGCATGGTTTTTGTCCTGGCTATTCATTTGTATGGGTGAAAGTCTTGTCGAAAACCTGATCCAAAACCTTGCCCAAAACGCCTCTAAAACCTCTGCTGAAGAAGCGTGTTTCAGGTGAGGTTTTGGGAGCGGAAACGCTCCGAAAACCTCGTCCAAAACCACGTCCAAATAAGCCGCGTGAACATGGCCTAAGTCACTAAATGGATGTTGCCCATAGCAACCACATTCAAGCTTTCATTTTGTTAAATGAGATTTAAAAATGAAAGAAATGATGTGATTAGTTGCTTTTTCTAGCTTATGTAATTGAAGCCCATGTCTCAACACAGCAGCACATACAAGTACATACTGTACAAAACTCAGAAGTTAGACAGTTCATATATATGGGAAGGGGAGGGGTCTTGCTCTTCCCCAGGAAGACAGTACTAAGTAACCATACAAAAGTATTACTAAAGGTCCGAATTTTACCTCTACCTACCCCCCTCCTTTCAACACAACATTCATATAATTGTACCATATTGCGGGCAATCAGAGTGCCTGCTGTCCACAGTAACCAATCAGAGCTCATATATAATTTATATAGCATTTATATATAGCAGGTTAAAAAAATTAAAAAACAAACACCTCATTTGATGCTATGGACATCCATTTCACTTTTTGGTCACACTAGTTTATAAAAGTGGAGTCTTAGGGTATGTTCACACTGTATCTTTGCAGGCCATATGGCCCACAATTATGGTAATTCACAACTCTCATACGATTACCTGCCATGTTCCCCGATGCGTATTATGCGCCGGGAGAAAGAAGTGACATGTTACTTTCCCTGTTTACCGCCGGGGAAAGTGATGTCAGTTGGACCCACAAGAGCATTTTAGAAGTAGCACGGCCACAGGGCCGTCTTAAACGCATTATGGGCACCTGGGCAGAGCTGTGCACGGCCACCAACCAGAACCCCCGCAGCTCCTAATTATATAAAAAATGTGGTGCCTGGTCTGGGGACACAGGATGGATGACCAATGATGGAGGGGTATATGGGTCTGAACAGCCATCCTGTGGGGCCCCAACCAGGCTACGCAGCATTTTATTAACTTTGGAGGGTTGCGTGGACTAGCCTGGGGGACAGGATGGGCACACATTAAGTATGTAACCTCTGTTGTTTGGGCAGTCAGCCCTCCCGACCCTGTCACTGTCCCCCCGAGTTCTCTTTTTAATGTAACTACTATGTGGCCGGGGCATTACTATTGATAAGAAGACCTGGGGGGCATGACACGGGGGAGGGTGGCTGAACTGACCCCCAACAGAGGTTACAGATATCATCGTTCACTGCCCCCCAAACCCCTATGGCCATGTCCGTTCAACCCCCCCATTTGGCCCCTGTCACAGTGACATGGCCAAACGTTGGGGAAAAAAAGACAAAGCATGGTCATATAGGGGGGGCAGTGGGCATTAGTCACTGTCCCCCCCCTCGGCCATAGTTAATGGGGCTGTGGGGCTTGGTGCCCGCTTGCTCTGCTTGCTGCCCCCTCTGGAAAGGGCCGCTGTGTAAGGAAGGGCTGTGGAGGCGGGACCTTTTTTTTAAATTTTTTTTTTGGGGGGATATAGGCAGGCTTAGGGGTATACGGAGGCATATGGGGGGATATAGGCAAGCTTAGGTGGTATACGGCAGGCAATGGGGGGTTTCCCCGGGAAGGCATATGGGGTATACCGGCATATTGGGGATATAGGCGGCCATATGGGTTTTTAGGCAGCTTAGGGTTACGGAGGTATGGGTATATAGGCAGGGTAAGGTGGTATAAGGGGAGGGTTAGGGGGTATACGGGGAGACATTGGGGTAAAAAGGGCAGGATATGGGGGATAGGCAGGCTTAGGTGGTATCCGGCAGGCATTGGGGGGGTATAGGGAAGGGTTAGGTGGGATCGGGAGGCTTGGGGGTATATAGGGGGCTTAGGTGGTATACGGAGGGTTTGGGGGATATAGGCGGCTTAGGGGGTATACGGAGGCATATGGGGGAATGGCAGGCATAGGGGTATTGGGGGGTTTTTTGGGGGTATAGGCAGGGATATGGGGGGAACGGCAGGCTTAGGTGGGTATAGGGCAATTTGGGGGTAATTGGAGGGAATGGGGTATATAGGGAGGATATGGGGTATACGGCAGGGTTAGGGGGTATACGGGAGGGTTTGGGTATTAGGCAGGCTTAGGTGGTTACGGCAGGGCATTGGGGTATATAGGCAGGGAATGGGTAATAGGAGGCATATGGGGTATATAGGAGGGCTTGGTGGTTTACGGAGGCATATGGGGGATATAGCAAGTTAGGTGGGGATAATCAGGCTTTTGGGGTATACGGAAACAAAAGGGGGGATATAGCAGGCATATGGGGGTTAAAACCAGGCATTTGGGTTATGGAGGTTAGGGGGGTTACGGGAAGGGTTAGGGGGTACATGCAGGCTTAGGGGGTGTATAGGGAGGCTTTGGTGGTATACGGCAGGCTTAGGGGTATATAGGGGAGGCATAGGGTTTTAGGGAGGCTAGGGTATATGGCAGGATATGGGGAATATGGCAGGCAATGGGTATATAGGGGGCCATATGGGGGTATAGGCAGGCTTAGGTGGTATACGGCAGGCTTAGGGGGTGTTTAGGCAGGCTTAGGGGGGTTACGGGAGGTATGGGTATAAGGAGGCATATGGGGTATATAGGCAGGCTTAGGTGGTATACGGCAGGATATGGGGTATATAGGAGGATATGGGGTATATAGGCAGGCTTTGGTGGTTTTCGGGATGCATATGGGGTATAAAGGCAGGGAATGGGGGGATACGGCAGGTTAGGTGGTTGGGGGGTTGGGGGGTTTATAGGCAGGGATTGGGTATATAGGAGGTATATGGGGGGATATAGGCGGCTTAGGTGGTTTATTACGGCAAGGGAAAATTAAAAGGGTATAAACAGGGTTTTTGGTGGTTTAAAAAGGCAGGCATATTGGGGTATATAGGGAAGGCATATGGTGGTATATAGGCAGGCTTAGGTGGTATACGGCAGGCATATGGGGTATATAGGCAGGCTTAGGTGGTATACGGCAGGCATATGGGGTATATAGGCAAGCTTAGGTGGTATACGGCAGGCAGATGGGGTATACGCAGATATGGGGTATATAGGCGTGGCATAGTGGGGGTATATGTCGGATAGTGGGGTATATAGGATGGCTTAGGGGGTGGTTTTCGGACAAGCTTTAGGTGGTATACGGCAGGCATACTGGGGTATATAGGTAGGCTTGTAGGTGGCTACTGGCAGGCTTAGGGGGTATATAGGCAGGCTTAGGTGGTATACGGCAGGCATATGGGGTATATGGCAGGCATATGGGGTATATAGGCAGGCATATGGGGGTATACGGCAGGCTTAGGTGGTATACGGCAGGCATATGGGGTATATAGGCATGCTTAGGTGGTATACGGCAGGCTTAGGGGGTATATAGGCAGGCTTAGGTTGTATACGGCAGGCATATGGGGTATATAGGCAGGCATATGGGGTATATAGGCAGGCTTAGGTGGTATACGGCAGGCATATGGGGTATATAGGCAGGCTTAGGTGGTACATGCAGGCATATGGGTATTATAGCAAGCTTAGGTGGTATACGGCAGGCATATGGGGGTATATAGGCAGGCATATGGAGGTATACAGCAGGCTTAGGTGGTATATGGCAGGCATATGGGGTATATAGGCAGGCATATGGGGTATATAGGCAGGCTTTGGTTGTATACGGCATGCGCATATGGGGTATATAGGTCAGATATGGGGTATATAGGCAGGCTTTGGGGGTTATAACGCAGGCTTTGGGGTATTTAGGCAGGCTTAGGTGGTATACGGCCTGCATATGGGGTTATATGGCAAGCATATGGGTGGTTATATAGGCAGGCCTTAGGGTATTACGGCAGGCATATGGGGTATATAGGGCTGGTTAGGTGGTATACGGCAAGGCCTATGGTGGAAATTATAGGCAGGGCATATGGTGTATTACGGCAGGCTTAGGTGGTATAACGGCAGGCATATGGGTGTATAAAGGCAGGCTTATGTGGTGTTACGGCGAGGATATGGGAGGGTAGGTTAAATTACAGAGAATGTTTACTTAACTCGGTCCACTCTCCCCCGTTGCGCCGCGATGCAGCCTCTGGTGTCAGCTGGGCGGCGGGCGGTGATGTGACTTTGTCATCGCTTGCGTCACCACTGTGATCACAGAGGGCGGCAGGGGAAGTAGCAGAGCGGAGCGAATCGTGAGCTACACGTTCTGTACCATCCAGGCGAGTGGCTGCATTGAACGCTTGTGGCGGGAGAGGTCTCAGGGCTTTCAGATGATCAGCATGCTTTGCGCCGGGTCACCGCAGCTCCTGCCCTACCGCAGTGAAGATGTTAAGTTCACTGTCGGCAGGGCCAGGAGCGGCATATTACCGGGGGTAGCTGTGACGCGTAGCAGCTGCCCGGGGTGCGCAGGCCCCGCTGATAGGCGCACGGTCCCGGGAGCAAACTGCTGTACCTTGTACCCCGGTAGTTACGACCCTGGAATGAATAAAGTGAATGGACCAGAAATTGTTTTATTAGTTTGTTCCCGACACAGCAGTATTGATTGAGAGCTATCATCTTGAACTTACCTAAATGAGTACCAGTTCTTCCTGGAGAAAGGTGGATGACTGGCTGTTTCCTCCTGATGGCAAAACATGCAGTAAGAAGAATGGCTAGATTAAAACAAAGTTCACACATTGCATTTTTATTGCAGATTAGATCCCTTTTTTCAATTTCAAGAAAAACGCATGCAGTAAAAAACACGCGTCTACATTACTAATTCACATTTGAAATAATCATTGTATGTTAACACCATAACTCAAGGGAAAACGTGATATTGGTTGTATTGAAACCATAAATTTTCCACATAAAAGCTTGTTGTCATAAAAATGTTATCTGTGAAAGAAGGAAGTCACAAATCAGCCAGAACGGCATAGTAAAATCTATTTAAAAAAAAATATATATATATTGTATTTTATTTCTAAGCTGAGCCTTCACTCAAATAACTGATGTAAAATCTATTAGAGGAAGCAGGTGAATCTAATAACTGCAGAAAGGAAGTAAAAGATACGGCTGGTGCTGTCATGCTGTATTAAACATGAGCAGGACTACGAGGTTGGTGACTTGAAATACTAGCGTCAAACTGAGCTATGGATGGACGTTCTGCCATAGCAGTTCTGCCATGGAGAGATCTCATTCTGAACACAAGTACAGAATCTAGAATGACAGCACCATATGTTTGTCTGTCGTCCATATCCCTTTCAGTTGCTGCCAGACCTGCTTTCCCGACCCTGCCAGCGAGCAGCTCTTATTAGTTATCTGACGACAGCTCACCTAAGAAAATGAATTATATCTGATAAATGGGGCCCTTCAGGACCAGGCCCTGGTGCTTCTATATCCCCCCGATAACCCTGATGGAAGAGGCACAGCAATGTGAGGGGAGGCACAGCTAGTCACGTCACAACTTGATGCAGCTAGCACAAGGTGACCAGGTCAAGGTTTTTTTGATCCCCTGATGAACCCACTTTATTAATATTCAGTGTAAACCAATAGTCTTTTGGGGTAATTTTTGGTATATATAGATTTATACCCCATGTGTTTAATATTCATGTACTGCATTAGGGCATTGGTAGCTTTTTTGAATAGAGATTAGGTATCCAGTGTGGGACAGTCCTTTTTGGGACGATGACCCCATTTTTTCACTAGGATATATTACAGTCTTAATAAGGTAAGCGTTACATATCCTTTTCAACTTGTTTTCAATACGTATTTTTTTTTTTTTTTTTATTCAACTTGGGTCTCTTTACCTATTAGCATATTTTTGGACCCAGAACCTGTGTGTAATAACAAATACCAAGCGAGGTAGAGTGAGTATTTACATAATTATCTATATGTTTACTCAATCTGTAATTGTATACCTGCATATAAATTATACTGGTGCAGCTTTTAAATACTGATTATGTCTAGTTAGGATTATTGTATTTTTTAAAAGACTTATGTAAGCGCCATGTCATTTATCATTTGTCATTTATTTATAATGACATGTCATTTCATTTATCTCCCCGCCGTTACCAATTACGAGTCGTATTGTTGCGAGCGGGTGAGATGAGGAGTAATCAATAGTTTTTACTATGAGAACTATGGATTACCGTAATTTCGGCGCGCATCTCACCCGTATTAGAGCGCAAATATGCTACGAAATGTGTGCCGAAATTACCCCGTGTGAACATACCCTTAGTATTTGGATTCAGGGTTTCTATTTTTTTGGCAGTGATTTGTTTGTTGTAAAACTCTGGTACATTTATTATCATAATTCTGTGATTTCTGACCAGGTAAAGAGGCCTAAAAGGCAGGTGACTGAGTAAAATTGGGTAAGTTTACATGACTGATTCTCCCTGTAGCTATAACTAGCGTGAAAGTGCTCAAAAGAACCTATACTGCCCAATAATAAAAATAATCTTTATTTAGATACAACATATTCTGCAGCACTTTTCAATATAAGTACAGACAAAAAAACAAACATTATACAATAAAAAGCTACTAACAGATCAGACACAAGGGGTGAGGGCCCGGCTCGAAAGAGCTTACTGACTAATGGAGTCATTTATCTACGTAAAACACTTGTTAACACTAATGTTAACACTAATGTACTTCAAGCACAACCATAACTCTGTGCTATACATCCAGCATGTGACCGCTGCGCCCTGTGATTGGCTGCAGTGTTCACGTGAAAAATGAACAGGGAAGTCATTTGCTGGGATCACATGGACGGCGTCAACGATGGAACCAGAGTGTTAACAAGGTGAGTTTTCTTTTTTTTTTCTATTTTTCATTACACATTTTTTTTTAGTGTCGGAACACCCCTTTAAGATTTGTTATGGTAAGTTGCTCTTCAGATCTCCATACTGTCAGTCCTCCTGTGTTACAACTAAAAACCGGTTGTACAGGATTTGAAAAACATGGCAGCTTTCTAATAAGAACTGCATCCATAGACAGACGAATCCCGGACAGCTCTTATCATAAATACACATAAAATAGGCAGGCAGAGCTGCAAAGGGAGTAGCAACAATGGGACTGGAATTTTTTAAGGGGGTGGTTCCTCAAAATGTGTGACTAATTATATTCAACTCCCCTTTAATAATATCAGGCCACCGACCAGACCCCCTACATATAGTCAGACCATATGTATTATTATAAGGCCCAGTCCCACCTGACCCCTAAATATAATTTATCATCACCTGGGTGATCAGCGCTATTTATAATCATTCCGCATTGCGTATTCTGCAAGCCGGCTTATATATATAGTTTGCCAGCAGCTCTTGTGAAATGTGCCGCAAGTTGCATTAAATTTTCTAACTTAGGCCCCGTTCACATCTTGTTAAACGGATTGTCAAATTTACAATATTTCAATATTTTAATCTATAATTTATAAAATAGGAAATGATACATTTTTCTACTTTACATTTATTAAACACTCTGCTCTTGTACCTATATTATACCAGTGCAATTGGCCTTTCTCTGGAAAATGAAAAATGGTACAGCCCACATTCCTGTTCCTATTAATGGCTCCCATACAGTAACTGTATAGAATAAACAGTCATGTGACCACCACACAGGTCATGTGACCCCGGTATCCAGGTAACAGTCGTGTATGGAGGAGCAGAACTTCTCCAGTATACTACCTCCAGCAGCGTATTTTTCATGTGACACCACACAGGTCATGTGACCCCGGTATCCAGGTAACAGTAGTGTTTGGAGGAGCAGAGAATTCTCCAAGTTATTACTACCCTCCATGCAATCGTTGTATCATATCTGTCAGTGTCTGTGGAGAAGACGCCGCACAATCTTCTGTCTCGTCTTTCTGTTTTGTTTTACAGTTAACTTTATTAACAACAACCTAGAAACAGCTGTGTTTAAATTAACAGTTAACTTTATTAACATGACAACCCCTTGAGAGACAGCAGTTCTACTAATAAATATACACAAGGAATAAGTTGCTGGAATAACCATATGAATAATAATTATTCCAGCATCATTTCTATTTAGTTACCTCATAAGTTTCATGTAACCCAGTTAGTAACGGACTGCCAGGAGGTCATGTGACATATGTGGTGGTCACATGACTGTTTAGTCCAGACAGTTAGTCCATGGAAGCCATTACTATGGATAGGAATGTGGACTGTACCATGTTTTGTTTTCCAGATGGGGGCCTACTGCATTAATAGTTTAATGGTTGCACACTCTATATTATAAATTATTCCACTGCACACCAAATGATACACTGTTAATAGGATTTATTAAGGGTATTTATAGTAAAATGGATCAAGCAAATTGAGGGATAAGGGTAACAATTTATGGATTACTAAACAAGTACAAAATTATCCTACAAATGTCATAGACAATGATACTTAGGATGTCAGGTGATTGATGTCAAATCGTGTCGATGTTTCGGCAATAATGCCTTTATCAAATGGCATCTGGGGAATAGAAAATATACAAATAAGAACTAAGCAGTATCAACATCTGTAATCAAGAGCTAACAAAAGGGGAGCTGAGGATAGCGTAAGGGAGGGCAAGTAAAAAGCAAGGTATAATAGGGATGGAGTATCAGGTTAGAGTAGGGGTCCCTTAAACCCACGGGTGCGGGCGGCACCGGGGCTGGGGACCCTCTCTTGGCCCGGGGCCCTGGGCTCCAAATTATGCTGACTGCCCATTGACTGTATGCTGTAGATCCAGGCGGTCAGCATCTACTCTGCGGGGATTGAAAGAGGTCGTGCATTTAAAGAAAGCGGCAGCTAATTTAAAAACAGGGACAAGATAAAACGGGACAAAGAAAATAAGGCTTAAGGAGACAATTCAACGAGTAAAAAAGGGGGGGAAAACTAAGAATGGCTTTTACAAGGGGGGAGTTAAAAGGGGCTCTACGGGGGCTGTGTCTAAAAATTTATATATTTTTTATATATATTTATTTATAAAATACTACAGGTGGCATGTATAATATAATTATAATATATTATAAATATATTTAAATTTAAAAATTTAAAAAAAGGGGATGTTATTTATAATAAAAAGGAGGCATGTTTAAATTAACTACTACAGGGGGCTGTATAGAATTCTACAGGGGGCATGTTATATAATACTACAGGGGGATTAATCCCTGGGGGAGGATATAACTTTTTAAGGGACCTAATATTTACCTACAGAAGGCTTATATACCTACCTACCAACTGGGGGTACATTCGGACTTACATACAGGGGGCTGACATACTTACCTACCTAAAGAGGGTCCTATTTACCTACATACGAAAGCCTTTATATCTACCTACAAGGGCCCTATATACCCCCCTTGGGGAGCCTAAAAAACCTACTACAGTTCTAAATTCCTACCTGCTGGAGGAGGCCTATATACCTAATCTATATACCATATCTATCTAACTAATGGGGGACCAAGATTTCTACTTTTTGTAAGACCTATAAATCTACCTACTTAATGGGGCTCCCAATGCTGATTATATATGAATTTTTATACTGTAAATGCTGACCCACAGAACGAAAATTCCAGTCTATTTTATATAATATGGTTCCCCAAAATTGAACAGTATGCATTTTTTTTTTTTTTTGCTTGTGTTTCAAACCTACAACCAGCCCTTGCAAAAATGGCCCCGGGTGAAAAAAAGGTTGGGCACTGCTGGGTTAGAGAGTCCAAATGTGTTGTCTATTACACTGTTCCATATTTTACTTTCTGTGGTATACTAATTTATTGTGGCCTTTATCAGGCTTAGACTCCTATGGGCATCTTACCCGTACTTGAGTTTTTTTTTGTGGTCAACTAAGAAAGGGCAGGCATGTCATTTAAACACAACGTTATGAAGTCAGGAGCTCTAGATGAAGAAACTTCAAAGGAATTTATACACAGTCAAGTCACATTACTATGATCGCTTCTTACTTAGTCTGTAGTTCGAGAAGGAGGTCAAAAAGTGGGGAGCTGGTTGGGGGGTATAAAGGTGTGTGGGTTTTGGGTGTCTGCCACATTCCCTGTTTCTGTCCCTAGTAAAAAGGGTGATTTATGAGAGTTAAAATAGGGATGATTATTGGCTTTCAGGCCAAAGGTGACAGTATTTCTGAAACTGTTTTGAACTGTTGGCGTGCTGCTGTAGTGAAAGTGTATTGTGAGTGAACAAAGGGCCCCACTGCAAGTAAGCGACATAGAAATTGCAGAACACTGTGTGCCATTGATGTGAGAGGTAAATGTCAGCTACACTGCACCTCTGCTAACCAAGTTGCATTGCCAGAAAAGACATCAATGTTCACAACAGTATAAGAATGAAATTTCCCTGGAATAACAAAAGGTTGCCTTCTCTAATGAGTTTTCTGCTTAATTAAACAGATAGAATTTGGAATGTCAGATGACAAACATCAGAGAACAAACACCCAGAAACCATTGCCGGAAGAACACAAGCTGATGTGGTCCTTGTGACGTGCATACAATTTAGATTTACGGTGAGGCATATAGAGGTATGCGCTCTCTGCCTGTTCCGGTGAGGCATAAAGAGGTATGCGCTCTCTGCCTGTGCCGTATGTCACTGCGCAGGCGGCGCATTGAAGTGATGTCATTGCCCCGCCTGTGCTTGGTGCCTAGAGCAGACAAGGCTTGGGGCCTAGAGCAGACAGACATGGTAGGGGAGCATGGTGAGGTGAGTATTATTTGTCTTATAATGGTGCTATTACTGAGCTGAACCTATATAGCTACCTACCTACTAGGGGGCCTCTATATAGTTTTCTACCTACTGGGGGATCTTATATAACTACCTACCTACTGAGGGGGCCTATATGGTCATCTACCTACTAGGAGGACCCAATATAGATACCTAACTATTGGGGGTCCCTATATACCTACCTACTGGGGGGCCCCTATATAGTTATCTACCTGCTGGGGGGATTCTTTATAGCTTCCTACCTACTGGGGGCCCTATATAATTACTAGGGGTCCTATATAGTTATACTGGGGGGCAGGGCCGGCAACAGAAATTTCAGGACCCCATATAGCTGAAGCACCTGGGCCCCCCTGTAAACCCCACCCCCAGCATCCCTATAGCCCTGCCCCCAGCAACCCTATTGCCCTGCCCCAGCAAAAAAACGGCCTCTAGGACATAAATGTGCCCATTTTACCACATAATACAGTGTGCAAAAAAGAACTGTATTGAAACAATAGCAAGGGTCCATATTGTCTTCTCACATATCTGTCTGCCCCACACATTGTCAGTCTAACTATCATAGACACCCGGAAAGTAGCCTAACAATATCCCCCACGGCCCACTAAAATATCCCCCTGGTTCGCACCTCCCCCCTTCTAAATAAACCCAGCAAAAAAGTAAAAGTGTAACTCTACAAGGGTCGGGTGTTCCTTCATCTTACAATCAGGGGAACATGTACCTCCCACATAACTAATAACTTACAACACCGCCAATAGAACCACATAAGGCCCCAACACCAGCTAGGTATAACCTAAAAACACCCCCCTATAGAGATCACTTTAAGGTCAGACACCATCAGAAACCTCAACACCCCATTAAACCCACATAGAATCAGACCCCACCCAGGTATAAGTAAACACCTACAAAGAACCAAAATTTTACCAATTTAGAGTAGAAATGACAAATTTTTATTAAAAAATTACAAAATTTTTTTTTGTAATTTTTCATAAAATTTTCTTTTTTACTCTAAATTGGTAAAAAAATTGGGGTTTCTTTGAAGGGTTTACTTTTTACATGTTTAAGTTTTAAAACCATGGGAAATTTTTGAATATACCCCCTTTTTTTTAAAGGGTTTGTTACCAGCTGGGTATAACCTAAAACCCCGCCATATAAACCACATAGGGGTCAGACCCCACTCAGGTTAATACAACACTCCCTTTTGGAGACCACATAGAGGTCAGACACCATATAAAAACCTAAAAAAACCGCCATAAGGACCACATAGGGGTCAGACACCAGCTCAGGTATAACCTACAACAGCCAATAGAGACCACATAGTATTAGACACAGTTTGGGTCCATCATTTTCAGTGAACACAGGCTGACCAGTAAAGAAAAAATAACCGTGAAATCGGGATCACCGAGACGTCTTATTGATGAATCTTTCTCTTCTCTCATGATGTTCTTTTCCTTTCTTCTCCATCCGTTCGCACCGCCATGATGAATTTTCCCGGCCCCACCCTCCCTGCAAAATTACACACAAAAATTTAGAATCCTCATTTTCCCGACCTTTACCTATTCCCCCCTCTTACAAGCTTACCCCGGGTTGGGGGAAACGGGGAAGGTAATTAGAGGTTAGTACCCAAGGGGGTTGGAGGGGGGGGAAAACTAACCCCCTGAGATAAAACTACAAAATTTGGCTGCTGCCCCTCAATTATATTACCCCGGGAGGGAACAAAAACCCTAGGTAGGTAGGGAAATAGGCCCAAAGGGCCCCATAACTAGAAAAGGTCCTATTTTGGTAGGGAGGAACCCCCCCGGATAAGTTGGTTTGGCCCCCCCAGGTAGTTTGGGGTACCAACGACGGGGGTTTTGGGGGTAAAAAGCCCCAAAAGGGAGTTAAACAGGCCCCAGTTTTGGCAAGTTTAAAGGGGTAGGTAGGTGGGTTTCCCCCCCCGTTAAAGGAAAACTGAGGGATTAGGGGCCCCCTTTTATATAGGCCCCGCAAGCAGTTTGGGACCCCCTTTTTGGGAGTAAACAGGCACTAGGACTTTCCCTTTTAAATAGTATACAACAGGGTTTGGGCCTCCCTTAGGTAGTAAACAGGCAGTTTTTGGGCTTCCCTTTGGTAGTATACAGGGAGTTTGGGATTCCCTCTTTGGGAGGGATACAGGCAGTTAGGGTCCCCCTTTAGGGGAAAACAGGCAATTAGGGGCCCCCTTTAAGGGGATATAACAGGGAGTTTTGTGGGCCCCCTTTAGGTTTGTATACAGGCAAATTAGGGCCCCCCCCTTTTTGGGAGTAAAACAGGGATTTTGGGGCCTCCTTTAGGAAATATGCAGGCAGGTTTGGGGTCTCCTTTTTAAATTAAAAAAGACAGTTAGGGCCGCTTTAGGTAGTTTTACAGGGATTAGGGCCCCTTTTGGTAGTTACGGGGTTAAGGGGCCCCCCTTGAGCTAAATGTGGCGGGAAATCGGGGCCCTCCTTTTAACTATGTCAGGAAGTCAGGGGGCCCCCTTTTTTCTAGTTGGGGAGGGAATTTTGAGTCCCCCTTTTTGTTTGTAGGTAGTTTAAAAGCCCCCTTTTCTAGTTTTTTGGTAGTCCCCCCCGGGCCCCCTTTACTTGTAGGCATCAGGGCCCCCTTTTGACTTGTAGGGATTTAGGGCCCCCTTTTGGGTTTGTAAAGGGATCAGGGCTCCCTTTATTTTGTAGGTAGTCAGTGCCCCCTTTAGTTTGTAGGTAGTCAGGGCCCCCTTTAGTTTGTAGGTAGAAAGGGCCCCCTTTAGTTTGTAGGTAGCCAGGGCCCCCTTTAGTTTGTAGGTAGACAGGACCCCCTTTAGTTTTAGGCAGTCAGGGCCCCCTTTATGTTTAGGTAGTCAGGGCCCCCTTTATGTTTAGGTAGCCAGGGCCTCCTTTATGTTTATGTAGTCATGGCTCCCTTTATGTTTAGGTAGCCAAGGCCCCCTTTATGTTTAGGTAGTCAGGGCCCCCTTCATGTTTAGGTAGCTAGGGCCCCTTTAGGTAGTTAAAAAAACCCGAAGCAACCACTTACCTCACTCCCGCTCCTGGACGCTCCCGGACGCTTCCCGCCGGCTTCTACTGGCGCCGTGCATAGGCGGCGCGGTGATGTGATTTCACCACGTGTCTACGTCACCAGTAGAGGCCGGCGCCTGGCAGGTTTAAGGCTTAACGCCTTAGCCTTGCCAGTGTGTACAGCAGAGTGCTAGTGGCGCTCTGCTCCGCTGACACCGCACAGCCCCGGTAGTCGGGGACATTAGCACTGCCTCAGGGGCCCTCAGGAGCTTGGGGCCCACCCTGTGGGCCAGTTCGAGCCCGGTTCGGCGACTGCGCCGCCGGGCGCCGCTCTGTCATGAGGAATAAGGGGGCCTGGTTTCAGCGGGCCCACTTATTCCACCGGGCCCCATACAGGAGTACCCCTATACCCACTCTACATCGGCACTGCTGGGGGGCATATAATAACCGATTAGCGGGCCCTATATACCTACCTACTAGGGGGACCCTATATAGCTACTTACCTACTAGGGGGTATAGGGGTATACCTACCTACTAGGGGCCCTATATACTTAGCTACATACTAGGGGACCCTATATAACTTCCTATCTAGTGGATGCTATATATGATCTACCGACTGGGGTCCTATTCACTTACCTACTGGGAGACCCCTATATAATTACTTACTGGGGGACCCCTTTATACATACCTATATTATGGGGGCCTGTTTACCTACCTACTGTGGGGCTATGTACCTACCTACTGGGGGAACTCTGTATACCAACCTATCTACTGGGGAACCCCATGTACCTACTTATTGGAGGGGAGCTTTATACTTACCTCCTAGGGTGGGCCATATACACCTGCCTACTGGGGGTACCCTTTTAAATCCCCCCTTTTTGGGGAAACCCTATGTACCTCCTATTACGGGGGGGACGTTTATACCCAACCAATCCCCTAGGGAACCTATGTTCCCTATTGGAGGGTCCTTTTAAAACCTACTTATGGGGGGGCCCCTATAAACCTACCTACGGGGAGGGGGGAGTCTATATACCTACCTACTGAGAAGGTCTATATACTTATCTACCTGCTGACCCTGCTGACAAGGCCTATATACTTACCTACCTACTGGGAGCCCTATGTACCTATCTATTTACTAGAGGGGCCCTATGAAACCTACCTAGGAGGCCTGTGACCTTCCTACGGGGGGCAAGTACTGGGAGACCCTATTCCCAAACAGATCTACGGGGGAACCCCTAAATGTCCTACTTATTTTAGGGGGTCCTTTAAACTATCTACGGAGCAGCTTAAAACCTCCTATATACCTACTTTTTGGGGGGGCCTTAAACTACCTATACGGGGGGACCCTATAAACCCCAATCATCTACTGGGGGACCCTATGATTCCCTATTGGGGGTCAATACCTACCTACGGGAGACCCTAATATTTACATGAGAGACCCATTACAATACCTACTTTACCTCAAAAGGTTTCTTACTACCTAATGAAGGCTAATTTTAAAACCCAAATATTTAATACATTTAAAAAAGACAATAGCATTTTTTTCTATTATCGACATAAATCAAATAAACTTTTCCTTTAGTCAATTAGGATTATCAAAATTATTTAGTTTTCCCAAATGCCAGAACAATGAGAGAAAAAATTTTAAGGCATTTTTATTACTTTCTGCAAAGTCAAAAGTTTACATACATTTCATTAGTATTTGGTAGCATTGTCCTTAAACTGTATGACTTGGGTCAGACAATTTCTGATATCCTTCCACAAGCTTCTCACAAGAGTTGGTAGGAATTTTGGCCCATTCCTCCTGACAGAACTGGTGTAATTGAGCCATGTTTGTAGGTCGCATTGCTCGCACCTGCCTTTTCAGCTTTGCCAATACATTTTCAATAGGACTGATATCAGGGCTTGTGATGGCCACTCCAGAACATTGACTTGGTTCTCCTTAAGCCACTTTGTAACCAGTTTGGCAGTATGCTTTGGGTCATTGCCCATTTGAAAGACCCATTTCCTCCCGAGCTTTAACTTCCTGGCTGATGTCTTGCGATGGCACCTTCAAGTATGTGGAAATTGCACCCAAGGATGAACCAGACTTGTGCATGTCCACAATTTTCTTCCTGATATTTTGGCCGATTTCTTTAGAATTTCCCGTAATGTTACACACAGAAGCAGTGTATTTCTGGTGTGCTTAAAAAATATCAGAAGCTTCCAAAGACATGACATCATCATATGGGCTGTCCCAAATTGTTTAAAGGCATAGTAAGCCTAGTGTATGTAAACTTTTGACTTTGCAGAAAGTAATAAAAATGCCTTAAAAATGATCTCTTTCCCATTATTCTGACATTTAGCAAATCTAAATAATTTTGGTCATCCTAATTGACCAAAAACTGGTAATGTTTATTCTGATTTCATGTCAGATCGTGAGAAAATCATGCAGGTGTGTCTTTTTATATAATGTATGTAAACTTCTGGATTCAACTGTATATGCCTCCCTACGTACTGTGGAGACCTTTATACTTATCTACTTACTGAGGGGGCCTATATAACTATCTATCTACTATATACTACAATATACCCATTGAGGGGGCTACTCAATTGGGGACTATATACCTTATCACCTACTGAGTGGATCTGTAAACTTACTGAGGGTACCCACATGCCTACCTACTGTTGTAGGCCTATATACTTACCTACCTACTGAGGGGTTTGTATAGCTGCCTAATGGAGGCCTACCTATCTGTCTATCTACCTTTCTAATAGGAGGCTTCTCTAAATTCTAAATAGATTTATAGGGGTGTGTAATACAAAGTATGAAAAGTGTTATGTGCCAAACATTTTGGTGCATGGAGCATAATGCAAAAAACTTGGTATGGCAGTTTTGCATCAAACTTTGGCGCATTCTAGGTGCTTCAAACAGTGTGCCGGCAGTTTTTGCCGCAATATACTCCAAAAAAAATACCATAGTTTTCTTGCATATCCTATCTGACATATCAAACTCTATCACAAGGACTCTTAGAAAGAGATGATATATGCTATGATTCACCACAGTTATTTACAGTTCTTGTATTACAAGACATTCAACTTATGCTATGAAAATAAAGAAACTTGACTGTATCTAATTTGGTGCTCATCACAAATTATCAATTCTATTTTACAATTGGCATAAGTCAGGCAGGATGAACACAGAGCAAAGACAGTTAACTACAGTGAGACTACACTCCTACCTGTCTTAGTTCTCATGGGAGTTGCTATAATGAGCGTACCTAAATATAATGGCAACAATGTGCCACTTACAGATTGGATGGAAAGGCTTCAGGCAGCTGCAAGACTGTATCAAGTACCAAATGCTCATCAAGCAGACTTAGCCTGGAACTGGTTAGAAGGAGATGCATTAAAAAAAGCTGTCCTTGTATTACCCACTGAATAAAGAAACACCTTAGATGACATACTGGAGAGACTAGAACCATTATATGGAGACTACACATCAGGGCCGGACTGGGACCAAAAAACAGCCCTGGCCAAAAATAAAAACTACCAGCCCACATACAAAACCCCTTCGCTATAAAAACACCACTATAAACCCACCCCAATCATAAAAATTGGCGACAGAACTCCTTTC
>JAODAL010013893.1:0-89465 GCA_025379985.1 Phyllomedusa bahiana
CCACCCCTTCTTAAAGAACCCCTCTGCAACCTTTTGGCTGTGGGAGGTTTCACCGACCCTTCCGGGGGGGGGAGGGGGTCGGTTGGGGACGCCATTTGTGGGACTCTTATGCCCAATCTGAGAGGGTTGGCAATATGTTTTAAAAACCCCCCCCCCCCCCAAATAACACAAACACCCTCCCCACACACTCAATTACACTCATACCCCCCCTCCAACAAATAACCTCACAACCCCCCCCAGCACACAATACCACCCCAAAACCCCCTCCCACACACACTCAAATACACCTCCCCCCCCCCAACCCACACTCTGTTCCCTCCCCCCCCCAGGAAATGTACTCGCTTGTCCTGCTGTGGAGCTGCCGACAGCCTGGATCTTCACACTTCTGGTCTTCTGGGGAGAGGGGCGGAGCTTCGTGTCTCCCACTAAGCTCCTCCCCCTCCCTCTCATCGTGCATGGGTCTTTGCTCGGTGCTTACTATTTTGGAAGCTTAAACATCCTTCCCACCCACAGTGGTTTCAGGGCAGCGTCTCATGGTGCTGTCCTGATGCCACTTCTTCTACAGAGAACTTTCTGCAGCTGCTCAGCAAAAGTGCAGCACATGCTCAGCTATGCCAGACAGCATGACCAGGAAGAAACTCACAAACCCTAGTCTAGTGCATGTACTCTGCATGCTAGGGCAGGAAAACAAGATAGTAGTTATTTTTATGCATGAGAATGATTATGCCTTAGGCTAAACGTGCAGCTTTTGGAAAGTAAAAATATATAGACATGACATTTATAGAAGCGTGACAAACTTTGACATGTATTGTATTCATTTTCTGGTTTATTTTTCTGGAGAACCCCTTTAAGCCATAAACATCTATTAATCTTTCCCAATCTCCAAAAAGCTCTAGGTGTCGTCTGCAATGAGTCTCCTGAGCTTGGCTTGTTCCCACTGATCACCCCAAAACCCTACAGCCTGGGTGCCCCCAGCTAAAAACATTTCTACTGTTTGCTATAAAACAAAATTTGTAACGCATGCAGCTTTAAAAATTTTTTTTTTAAGTGAAAATTTTTTTGACATCGCTTTCAAAAATTCGCCACTCTGCCATTAGGGCCCTTGTAGCAAAAAAAACCCATGAAAAAACTTTGAACCCTTAAATACATGATCAAAAAATGTTTAACCCCCCACGATTTTTAGTGGTCTCAAATGGGAAAATTCATTACTTTTCCCAAATGAGAACCCGGTTATGGGAAAACCCTAACAAGAGAAAAAAATAAAAAACACCCCAACCCAAAGCTCCCTTTAATTTTTCAAGGGCACTTTGAAATGAAAGAACCCCTCTGATTGGGTTTCTAAATGCAAAAAGTGAGTTTTTTACCTAGGAAAGTTTTCAAAGTGGCCTTTAAAGGGGGTTTTTCCGATCTAATGTTGACAATTTGGGACCTCCAAAATGGGATTTTAATCACTTTTTTAGATATGGGGGCATTAAAAAGTGAAGCTTGGGATTACAGCCTTCTTAAAATGCCTTAGTTTTTGACAGTTTTAAAATTAGGACACGCCAGGAGCTACAGGGGCTATCTGCCCACTTGGTTGTTTGCATTTTTTTCTGATGGAGGGGGGGCATGAACTATTTGAAGGGACTGGGGAGAAAAATCCTTTTCTTTTGTATAGAGAAATTTAAATGGTTGTATGTTAAAACTGAGAAAAAAGAGACGCTCCCCGGCTTCCCGCTCAGCCCTCCCCCACACCCTGCATCAATTTGTGACAAGAAAAATTTCTGCCGGAGCTTATCTTTTCCTGTACAATACGTTATCCCCTTGGTTAAAACAAATTTTTCTCAAATCAGAGACTGAATATCAGGAAACGTGCATGGGAGGTGGGGCAATGACATACAGAGGAGGTCTTGTTTTTTTTTAAAACAGAAACACAACGCCCCCTTTTTTCAAGCCCCAAGGGGTATCACCTGTTAGGTTTAAGGAAAGTACTTCTTTAAAAGCACTAACATTTGTGTGGGGATAACACAGAACCAATTCAGTCTGTGTGTAGCTGGGTTTCCATGAGTCAATTTGGGGGTCTTTTCTTCAGACACTAACTATGCTTACAGTTTTTGGGGGGGTTTTGGACTGACCGGTTTGTGTTCCCCGGGGCCACTGTGGCCAATTCCCAAATTTAGAAGAATGAGTGGACTGCTGGGGCAAAGGGAACCATCACTAGTGTTCAATTACTCCTCCTTTTGAGTGGTGAGAAGCCAAGTATGTGCAAGACAAATTGTTTATAATCTGACGAGTGCACTATTGAAGGAAGCTACTGTTACTGTTCAAGTGATTGTTTGGACCTGAATCACATCAGTGTCGGATGCTCAGCTCAGAACCTTTGTTGCAAGTTCTGCTTTGAAAAAGCGGCACTGTGGTTGGTGGCATTGTAAAATGGGTCCAGTTGCACCTCTGCAACAGAACCTCCGACATCAAAAAGCCAAAGTCGGAGCATGTAGGACCCTTAAATAACAGGATTGGGGAGCTGGTCACTGGGGATCAGGAGAAGGCAGAGCACAAATATGTTCTTCAGCTTGTATATACTAACGAGGAAAAAAGCTGATGTGGGCAGGCCCATGCGGATGTTTGGGGGTGTCAGTAAATGGGAAACAGTGCTAGCCTGGTGGGGGGGGCCCAAAGAAAATTAGGCGGTCCTACTGTTTTTAAAACTCATTATTTTATTTATTTAATTTAATTGTCTCAGTGTAGAAATGGTCCAAGCAAAGTTAAATAAACTGAATATGAACATTTTTTCATTATACAATTATTTAATGTATTTATTAATGATATAGTTGAGGGATTAAAATAGCAGGGTTTTTTTTTTGCAGATCACCCCAAACTTGCGGTAGTGCAATCAATGGAAAAATGCCCATAAATTTTTCAAGCAGCCCCCCAACAGAATGTTTGGGCATCCATTGGCAAAAGAGGTTCAATGTGAATAAATGTAAATTCTCCCCTTTGGGACAAATTAAACGCAGGCACATATGTCCTGGGGGGGAAAAAATTGGGAGAATCGTTTTGGAAAGATCTGGGCGTTCTTGTAGATCTAGACTACAAACGTTTAATGTAATCCCGCTGCCCTCTAAAGCAAGCAAGATATTGGCGTGTATTAAAAGAGGCATGGACTTGCGGGACAGGGATGTAATACTACCGCTATATAAAGCATTTGTGCAGCCTCACTTGGAATAGGCTCTTCAGTACTGGGCTCCAATCTCTAGAAAGGATGTAATGGAGCTAGAGAGAGTGCAAAGACGAGCAACCAAACTAGTAAGGGGAATGGAGCATCTTAGTTATGAGGAGAGGTTAGTAGAATTGAACTTATTTAGTCTTGAGAGAAGACGGCTTCGGGGGGACATGATTAATTTATATAAATATATAAACAGTCCCAAAAAAAAAGTATGGGAAAAAATTATTTCACGTAAAGCCCCCTCAAAAGACAAGGGGACATTTCCTTCAGCTAGAGAAAAAAGGATTCAATCTCCAGAGGAGAAGAGCGTTCTTCACTGTAAGAACTGTGAATCTGTGGAATAGTCTGCCAGAGGAGCTGGTCACAGCAGGAAGAGTTGCGAGTTTCAAGAAAGGCTTAGATACCTACCTGAAACGAAAGAATATTGATACGTGCATAGCCATGTAAAATTCTGGATCCTGACTGGTGGTGGCTCTGGGGTCACAGATACGGTCTCCCCTGGAGGAGATTGGTACTTGCCTTGTGGGTTTCAGGGCATTAACCAGTGGGGAGGCCGGGCTTGAACTCCTGGTCTCCCTCCCTTCACCCACATTTTCCCCACCCTTGGTTGAACTTAATGGACATATGTCTTTTTTCAACTGCACTAACTATGTAAGATGTAAACTAGATCTAAAAGGGAATTTCTCACTACAATGATTAGCTTTTAACAGGTTGGGAAAGTTAAATGAAGAGCTTTACTAAATACATTGCTCTTCTGATATTACACTGGTCAGTAGATAAGAGATTTTATTTGCATTGAGTACATACAAGTCTCTCTAGGTTATGGTCCATATCTCCTTTCCTGATTAGACACAGAGCAGAAAGTGACATCACCATGGTTGGATGAAGCAGAGTCTTTTTCTCTAACAAGATTATATTGTTTACCTTATATCTCAATTTTCAGGAGATTTAAACTATAGTAAACAAACAAATCTGTTGTATTTATATCACTGTAATATTTAGCTTAATATAGAAGAGCTAAATATGCTAATCACTGCTATAGATCCACCCACAGCCTGACCATGCAGTAAGAGTCTCAAGTAGTCTGTGACTCTGTGAAACAGCATGATGAGAAAACCCTTTAAGCTGCTAATGCAAGAAAGTTGAGTTGTCTTCTTAAAATCTGTGGAACATTTTAAACAGTTGTCTTGCGGAGCAGAGATACTTTGCACCACTTGTAGTATGTGGAGTAGTAGCGAATTCGGCAAGAGTAGGTTCTGATAACAGCCACAAGAAACATGTTTGGGGGGAAGGGGGCAGATAGTGTGTTTTCCACTTCAGTGACCTTGTCACAAGTCTGCACAAAGTGATTAAGGAACAGCGAAGTGTAGTAGAGTAGCTTCTAAGACCTATTAGAGCACAGAGGGTTGGACTCGAAGTTGACAGACATTTTGGTGAAACCATGTGGGACCTGTAAAAGAGGTGAGCTTTTGAGCGCAGTTTAACGACAGCTCAGAAAGGTCATGAATTGTAAAAAGGAAAATTCAGTTCAACATTGTATGTTTAAAAAAAATTTGAGGAGTTTTTTTGTCGGGGTTTTTCCAATAAAAAAAGGGGGTTTTTTTGTAAAAAACACAGATCACATCATGACAAAGGGGCCCCAGGCCAAACGCTCAGTCATATTTTTGTCTGTGTCTTGCTAGGGTAAGGGGCCAGGGGCCCTAAAACCCGGTCGCTCATTTTTTGATTGTGTTTTAAAGGGTCCCTGTACACTAAAAAATATTTTATTAGAACGGCAACCCTGTTTCTACATTGTTTTGCCAAGCCGGGCTTCTGTCATGGTGAGGGGAGTTCCTTTTTTACCATTTTTGGATTGGTATAATCATCCAAAATGTCCTAGTTATGAACAAGAAAAGCTGTTCCCAGCGAAAATGCACCTTCCAATATAATCCAAATGCTTCCAGCGTGAAGGTAAAATAGGAAACTTTATTAACCCATAAAAACACCAATAAACCTAGCATTTCCAACCAAAGAATTTTCCTTTTTTCCTGGGGAAAGCTTTGGGTTTTTTCAGAAAGGTATGGATGTTGTGAAAAATAAAGCTATCTTGTTCATCTGTGACTGCATCCTAAGTGTTGTAAAAAAACAAATTTCCACCAAGTCTGCATATGCTGTAAAATTGTATTGTTCTCCTTTTTAGAATCAATGACCAAAGAATTGAAACTGAAAGAGTATGTGGATTTAGGGAAAAGTACAATCATTGCCCTGCAGTAATAAAGTCATGTCTTACATGAGCACATACAAGTGTTTGTAAAGTATTTATTAACAGATGTAAAATAATAGTTCTACCATAAAAGCAAAATAGTGAAGGATGATGTGATACTATGTCAGGTAACCTAAGAAATGGAAATTAACACCACAAGTGCAGTAGGCTGAAAAATGTGCAGGCTGGTTGTGTCCCATATTTCTCTTAGGGCTTATCCCCACGGCTTGGTATTTTGGTTGGTTTCTCAGACGGTTTGCGGTTTTAGAAACCGTCTGAAAACCTACATGCTGAACTCCCCATAGACTTTAATAGAAAATCTGGTCAGCAGTCCCCACAGAACGGATTTTCCAGCAGACAGTTTTTGACACCGCTGGTGTAACAAAAAACTTAGAACAGGTTCATTCTTCTGCCCAGTTTTCCGGCAGATGATGAACATGCGAGTGTGAAGGAGGCACAGCTTAAATCTGCAAACCTTGGACAAAAGCCGTACCCTTGCGTGTCAAAAAAGACAAAATTTGTGTTTGGTCTTTGCTGTGGGAATGTACCCTTAGATGTAGACACTACTGTTTTCAAGAATTTTGCCATTAACTGGAGAATGCTGCCTACAAAAACAGACTGAATACAGAGGAGACTGATAGTAAAAGCAACCCTTAGGGTAAGTTTACACATGTAACTTTAACGTCAACACATTGGGTGACATCTATGAACTTCGGCACAGGCAGGCAAGTTCTAAATTGTTTTATGGTAGTGTAAAATGGGCCAAAATATATGAACCTTCTGCAGGTCATATATACAGGTGCATTGTAGTGCCACTACGACAAGTCTGGCTCAGGCAGATCACCTTTAACCTGGTCTGACTGTTCTAACTGTTCTGCGCCTAGGTTTTGGGTTCAAAGAATCATAAATGTGTCTACTTCTAAGAATGTGGTGAGACACCCCCCAATCTTTGGTGCATTAAAAAGTGTCTTTGGCGCATTACAAAGGTACTTATCACGCTAACGTTTGCAGTGCACCTGTTCATACATTCTTTTTGGTTCAAAGTACACCAGAAAACTGATGTTCATTCATGTTACCCATATTTTCTAGAGGAACCCCCGGTACTTGGATTTCTGCAAGAGGATGAGCCTCGTTGTCGATTATTGGGCTGATCCTCAGCCCCTCCATGCAGAATTCGTTGAAGCAAGTAGCATATGAAAATTTGATTTTACAAGCTGGTTTGTATTTTATGGCATCCTTTTGGGTAACTTATCACGATTAAAAAACTTGAATTTATGCAGACATTGGGAACAGACATAATTAAACTGGTTTATTAACATATTACACATTGACATATTAACTTTATTTTTCTGGTGAATATGACTATTTAAAAAATAAAAAGACTTGCAAAGTTAGACAAAAAATGAAATAAATAAATGAACATTTATTGAGCTCATACAGAAACTTTAAACCATTTATAAAGCAATAAAGATCAAAATGATATATTAAGCTATCACACTGACACCTATATTTCAGATATAATCAGTTCTGGGTTCCCTTTATTTTTTAATAAATAGATGACTGAAGCAACACATACATGCAATGACAAGTTTCACACACAAGTTTCAGTACCATACAAATACATTTTAACGATCCGGCGATGACTGTAGCCACTAAGGGCGCATCCCCACGGCATGGGACAAATCCCACCCGGGTTTGCCAGACGGTATTTGCCCTTTTTTGCCCCCGTCCCCAGGGGCCCGGGGGGAGGGGGGGGTGGCGGCATTTTTTCCGCGATGAGGGAGAAGAGCCTTCCCCCCTCCCATTGAGAAGCACAGATTCCGTCCGAAAACCCGGGCCCGGTGAAGTGCTTGCACAATGTTTTGCGCCGAACGGCAGGGGGCAAAAACTGCCCGACGGAAAACCCGTGCAGTGGGGACTGCTCACGGTTTTCCATAGAGCACAATTGTGGGTAATTTTGGCCGGTTTTTCAGGCGGTATGAAAAACTGCATACCGGCTGAAAAAAAGGCTGAAAAACCGTGCCGTGGGGACATGTCGTAACACGTCGATCGTTGACTATCAGATGTGGATCCACTGTGATCACAATGGGCGATATGGTATAGGTGGAGACCCAGGCCAGGGAGCAGAGTCTAAGGGGCCCCTGTTCTTCACCAGAGCCTGCCTCATGGCCGGACCAGACTTTGCTGCGGGGACTTTGCTGCCAGACTTTGGCTAACCGAAGTGACAGCCGAGGTGCAGGACAGGGACACCACACACTGGGAGCGATGGTACCAGGTAAATAGCTGTAGGAGGTATACAGGTCCCAGGTGGGTAGCAAACAGGTACAGCGACAGGAACAGCAACAGTAAATGGACTGATGCAATGGCAGGAATACAGCAGGTAACTGGACAGGTACAACGACAGGTAACAGCAGAAATAAACACAGGTGCAAGGACAGCAGGTAATGGCGCCAGATGGTCAGGAGCTCTGATGGATACCAGGAACTGAACCAGGCATATCAGGGGTTAAATCTTGAATAGCAGAACCCAGGAGCAGGCCAGGATCTCTGATGGAAAATCACTCAACAATGAACTGACACTGGAGCAAGGGCAGGAAGTTCCTCTTATAGCCCTGGGTCATAGTCAAGAGGCAGGTAATTGGGACACTGTCCCTTTAAATAGCTTAAAGCTGCTGCGCGCGCACCCTGGGAGGCACCAGAAAGCAGGAGCGAGGGTCGGTGAGTACTAAGTGTCGGCGGGCACAAATGCTTGTAGCAGCAGGGACAAAGGCCGCCGAGACCCCAGCACAGGGAGCTGCAGCGGAGACAAGACAGACATGGACACACCGACGGACTGGAGCAGGGACCGTGTCGTGAAGCATGACATACTTCAATATGTAAAAACCTATACGTATATATATAAAATTACGTAATAAACAAGGTTAAGGTGGGTTAAAGAGAATTGATCATGATGTGTGGAGGGGTTTGGATGAAAGCGATATTCAGAGACGAATCACCAATCTGTTTTGTCCAAAGAGTTGATACTGAAACTTTTATCCGGTGCCATTCTATTAGAACAATCATATTTTCCTCCCTCGTGTATTATATGGGGATGCATGTCAGGTGAAGAAAAGGGGCAGATGGCAATTATTACCTCAACTGTCAATGCAAAGGTGGACACTTTTCTTCTTCTATCAATGGAACATGGGTTGGCTGATGATGACATCATTTTTCAGGATGATAATGCATCTTGTCAAATTTATTCTTACAGCCCTACTTCAGGAAGTCCATAGTAATGCATTAACATGCCCAGTTCACAGCTGTACCCAGCATGATGTACAAGATTTTTTATCAGTTGTGAAGTCCAAGCCTCAAATAATTTATAAAAGCCTAATTGGGGCAAATTTGTTGATGACACCATCATTTTTTTTTCTCAACATTTATTAATTCTATACTTTCTAGAAATCCATATGCCATAAATAATAAAAGTAACACTATGATTTTTTGAGGTATGTTATACAATGCCAGAATATTCTGCTATTAAATAAACATTGTCTTGTGTTCTCTGGGGTATTTGGTGTCGAGTCTGGGATACTTGTTCGGCACAACATAGTTATGCAAAGTAAGTTATGTTATAGCATATGACATAACAAACAGCTGACTCACAGACACACAAGGTACAAAGAGTGTAGAGATGGAGCTTGGGGAGGGGAAAGGTCGGGGTTGAGGATACGCGAGACCACCTGCCATCCGAAAACTCAAGATTTAGTCGTATATTTTAGCCAAAGCTTGGGGATCAGATCCTATGGGGGATTTTTAGGTGCACCTCCAACTGTCCGCTCGAGGAACCAGGTCGTGGAACGAAAGCACGATCTTATACGTGATTGGACGTGATCTGGGAGTATATCTATGATAGGTTGCCATGTCAGAAAGAATTTTTCCACTCTGTTTTCTTTCTGAAGAGAGGACTCCACCCAGTCCATCCACAACAGGAATGTCAATTGTTCTAAGAATATATGTAATGAGGGGATAGTGGGGCCTATCCAAGTCTGGAGGATAGTTTTTCGTGCTGCCGCTGAGATGCAGAAGATTAATTGTGTAGTGTGTTGAGGGATTTGCATTTCCGTGGTTTGTAGGATGCCAAAAAGAGCCCACTCAGGGGTCAAGGAGATAGGAGTGTTAGTATGTGTGTTTGTGAATTGATGAATTTGCTTCCAGATTGTTTGGCTGACCGGGCAAGACCAAACTGTGTGTGAAATTTATGTGAACGTGTGATCCTTGTTTCCTTTTTGTGCCAGAACTGCAATTAACAATATATTCATGTTTTTATCTATAATTGACAGAGATCTGCAAAAAAGAAAGCTCTGTCCAACCTGAGATCTATTAGTCACCAGCTCACAAGTCACCACCTGTTTGCATGTTGCAGCTGTGAGCACAAGCAGATCGTTCCTTTTCTGGACTTTTTACAATATTACATTCAGTTTCCCAAACTATTAATTTACATGAAGAAGAAGGGGGATTTACTGACAGAAACATAATACAATATTATCATCCTTTTAGGCATAAAAATAGGTTTGGGGCAACATAATAAATACATTTGAAACATTTATACCCTAATATAGCTGATATATTATCCATTCCAAAAATGAAATTACAATTTATATCGCTTTTTATTATTGGGTAGCACAGTGACTTAGTGGGTAGCATTATTGCCTTGCAGAGCTGATGTCCTGGGTAAGAATATGACCAAAGACAACATCTGCATAGATTTTGTTTGTTCTCACTATATTTGCTTGGGTTTCAAAAACATACTCATATGGAATATTTATTATTAACAACAACAGTTAGAGTGAACAAAATGATGACAATCTATGTACAATGATGTAGAATATGCTAGTGCTAAATGCTTACAAGCATTTTAAGACTGAATAAAAATGCTGATGTCAAGTCTTCTGATGAAAAAAATTCACAACTCATTTATATATAATTTTATAGCAATTTATTTTTCAATACAACTTGTAATTTTGAAATTTCATTTTTCTGTAAGAAATTGCTTAATATTTACCAGTTTTTGTAATTCTGGTAGAAATAGATATACAAATATTCTTACTTTTTTTTTCTTCATATTGTCTTATGTTAAATATTAAACATAGAAACACAGAAGATTGATGTCAGATAAAGGCCGCACGGTCCATCTATGCTATCCATATATTATTTCCTTTGTATTTCTCTTATGATGGATATATGTTTATCCAAGGTGTTTTTACTTTCACTTACTGTTGATTTTTTTGTGTGCTTCAAGTTTTTCCAATCATGTACTACTCTCTCAGTAAAATGATATTTTCGGATATTGCTTCTCATCTTCCTTCAGCTAATTTCAAATTGTCCCCCCTTGTTCTTGGGGATATTTTCATATTAAAAAAATTTCCCTTCTGAGCCTTAATTAAC
Organism: Phyllomedusa bahiana; assembly: GCA_025379985.1. Taxonomy (NCBI): domain Eukaryota; kingdom Metazoa; phylum Chordata; class Amphibia; order Anura; family Hylidae; genus Phyllomedusa; species Phyllomedusa bahiana. The sequence continues at coordinate 10,874 of JAODAL010013893.1, forward strand.
CCTAAAACATATTTAAAGGTTTCGATTTTGTCCATGCTTTCTCTTCTGTCTTCCAGACTATACAAATCAGGTTGTTTAAAGGGACATTACCATCAAAAAGTTTCTCTTCACATATTGACAAGTAATATGTGACTATTATATGGATTTTTTTTTATTTATTTATTTTTTTAGGTTTCCCTATGTACATTACTTTCTCTAGCAAACAAATAGCCAGCCTGAGGAACTAACATGCACGGAAGCTCGTTCCAAGAGACGGCTAGGCGTAAGGGCATGTGATTTTTATTCGAAACGTGTTAGCGCAGTAGTCTCCATGCCTCACAGCTACTATACACTACCGCTGATACTGCTATCTTTCTGGTGAGTGTTATTTGCTTTTTATGTTTTGTATTAATAAATATGGACATTTTAAATGAAGATTAAAGCCCGTCTTGCTGGATATTTTTCTGTTAAGTGACATTACTTTCTGTGCCTTCTCATTGCTGTGCTATCAGAGCTCACAGAGGGGAAGATTAATTTGATGGTCCTTCTTTATGGTCAGCTCTGGTCTGAGAAGTGTAAATATCATCAGCTGATAAGTATGAAGAACCCCTTCTCAGTGCAGAAAAAGTTTAACCTTATTCGCTTTTTATTTATTGCAACTGAGGGGTAGCGACCTGGAGGTTCCCCGCAGCGAAGTCCACCCAGCCTTGCAGCGGGCTCCGGTGAAGACTGGGGGCCCCTTAGACTCGGCTCCCTGGCGTGATCTGCAATAACTACCTATACCTCTTCACTCCTAGTGGCCCACAGGATCCAAAATTATCCGATGATCGACATGTCAGGGCCTCCTGACCCGTCTTTCTGTGGCACATAAATCACATATACAGGTATATAAATGGGAAAAAGAAACTGGTGGTTGGTGTATACACCCAGGCTAGTAGTAAAAGATGGTATTGATGCGAGGATGGTAATATCAGAATTTAAAAAATATAGTATTCAGAATAGTTCACAGTGGATATATGAACCTAACCTTAACCATGCAATATTACAAAGGCTTCAAAAACGTGTAAATGTGAGATGAATATATATAAAATAAATGGTCACAGAAATGTCCCACCAATAACAGAATCAAATCATATAACAATAGACATCCCAGAAAATATATTTCCAGGTAATATCTTTTCTGGGATGTCTATTGTTATATGATTTACACATTTTTTGAAACTTGGAATATTGGGTGGTTAAGGCTAGGTTCTTATATCCACTGTGAACTATTCTGATTACTATATTTTTGGATTCTAGTGTTAACATCCTCTCATCAATAAACATACAAAAAAAGATTCAGGTAAACGCTCACCGGTACTAAGGCTTCATTAGGAATCCGCATCAGATCGGTCCCACCGGTGCAAAAAGGAGATGGGTACCCGTCTTGTAGATTACTGCCCAGAACGCATAGGCCAATTCAGCAAGAGAAGCACTTACAGCACACGTGCCTCGGGGATAAAAGTGAAAAAAATGCTTAAAAAACGCACTATTATTAGTAGATATTTAAAAATCATTTCGCATAAAACAAAAATGAGCTGTAACACTTAGACATGTTTATTTTTTCGCCCTTGGTGATCGCCCCCCCTTTTTTTGTATTTTTCCAACCCCCCCACTCCTTATTCGTTAAAACAAAACGAGCCGATCACCAGGCTCCAAAACATGTCAAGTGTACACTCATTTTTATGCGATGATTTTAAGAATATCTACATAATAAAAAGTGCGTTTTTTTAAAATTTTTTCACTTTATCCCGAGCACGAGTGCTGGACTGCTTTCTTGCTGAATATCCTCTCATCAATACCAATTATTATTTGTGATTTATGATTTTAGTATATATATTTAATAAAACTATAAACTTTTAAAAAGCATCTGGGGGTGTTGTCTTTGCATACTACTTTAATTTACTATATTTTGAGATTTTCCAGATGCGTTTATTTCCTTTTGTTTTGCTTGTTGTGGCATTTCTAGTATAATCTTATCCAGACTGGAAGTGGCCAACAGGAGAGCATGGGAAACTTCCGGTGGGCCCTGAGCAGGGTGAGCTACTGAGAATAGCAAGCATAGGGCTGTTTGTCAGGGAGAAAGGCAGAGACGGAAAGAAGGCAAAAGCAAGATCAAGTGCCAGTTCAGTTAATAGTAACTGTAAAAATGGGCCTCAAATAATCAACTTTCACTGGTGGCCATATGCACCACCACAGTCACTGCCCCAGATCTATCTACTCTCTGTGGGAGAAACAATACCACAAAAATATCATTACCTACTACTTGCAAACAGATTCTCTAGAGATAAGCAGCAGCTGTAGTAGTGAGGCTAGACTGCCCTGTCAAACAACCGTTCTCTCTCACTGCTAGAGAAAGACAACATATTATATGTAATTTTTAATTGCATAGGACTGCCGATGTAAAAAAAATACTGCCAGAGCTTTCCACTGCCTGACCACATTGGTGACTCATTTTGAAGCTGTCAGACATCAGAACTAGAGATGGGCGAATTTCCCGAAATTCGTTTCGTTCACTTTGCCGAATTTCTCGGCAAAAAATAACTTCGTTCCGAATTACTTTTTTTGAGGCCAGGAATCACTTAAAAACAGCCTATTTCCATGCTGCACAGAGCCTGCAGGTGCTATTGTAGAACGTTGTGTTTGCCCATGCTTAATAATGCAAGAGGGAGCTTGGTTTTGGTCTTCATACAATGTTTGTGTTTTAGTATGACAACTCAACCTAACAGCCAGCCGCTCTAGAACGCTACTTCACTATAAAATTCCCCCCTGGCACATAAGTGGGCAAAACAACTTGACCCAAAAAACGAAGGGAATGTAGCCTGATAAAGTCAATATGGCAGCAAAGCCAAAAAAAAGCTGAGGGCATCAGGTGGCAAAAAAAAATCCCCCCAACCCCCCAAATCAAAAAAAAAAAAAAAAAAAAAAAGTAACAGCGTGTTGAGGTACGGCGGCAGCCACAGCAGCAAGAGGTCAGAGAGTGGCCACAATGACAATCTGGGGAGGTGGCAAAAAAAAACAGGAGTAAGGCCACAGAGTGGGACAAAGACCAGTGTGTAGGTCACGCAGGCACCAGAGCAGCAGCATGAGGTCAGAACAGTGCACAATAACAGAGTGAGTCAGGTCACGGCAGCAGCCAACCCAAGCAGCAAGAGTCAGACAGTGGCACAATGACCAGTGTTGTAGGTCCACGGCAAGCAACCACAACAGCAGCATGAGGAGTCAGACAGTGGCACAATGACCGTGTGTAGGTCACGGCAGCCATGATGTCAGGCAGTTGGCAACAATGACCACAGATGTGGTATGTCACGGCAGCCAAGCCACAGCAGCCAGCAATGAAGGTCGACAGTGGAACAAAGACCACAGTTTGTTAGGTCCCACAGCAGCAGCAGATGTATCAGACAAGTGGCCACAATGAACAGAGTGTTGGGTAGGTCACGCAGCAGCCACAGCCAGCAGCATGAAGGTACCAGAACAGTGGCACAATGACATTCAGGAGGAGCAAAAACAGGAGTAGGCCCACAGAGTGGACAATGACACAGTGTTGTAAGGTCATGGCCCGCAGCCAGAGCATGCATGCATGAGGTCAGACAGTGGCACTCTGACCCTACTTGTGGAGGTGGAAAAACAGAATATGCCCACAGAGTGTGGCACACTGACGAGAGTGGAGGAGTACGTCGCAAGCAACAGTCCTTAGGTCAAGAGAGTGGCACAAAGGAACAGTGTGGAGGACACGGCAAGGCCAGCCAACAGCAGCAATCTGAGTGTCAGACAGTGGCACAATGGACAGAGTGGGTGGGAAGAGGGTGGCAAATAGCCAGTTCCCTGGAACAGATGGTTGGTGGGCAGAAATTGGAGAAACAGTCAGCAGATGTGTGGCATCAGGCGGTGAGCGGCAAACAGAATAGTTGGCTGAGGCAGGAATTTGAACCCAGACCACAAATCTCCACAGTATTGGTTGAGGCGTCATATGCTGAATGTCATCCCTGACCCTAAGCATTGGTGGTGGGTGGAAATCCTGGCCGATCGACCGCCTGATTTCATCTTGACAAAGGTCAGAGAGTCCGTTCCACAATTTCCGAGGACAAGTACGTGTTTCTCCTTGGGACCGCAGGCCCCCCCACCCGCCGGCACTAACACCCGCTCTGATGCCACACAACTGGCCGGGCCAGGAACAGCTTTCTCCACTGTAAACTCGGAGCAAGTTTTGCGGCCACACATCAGAATGGCTGCCCAGTAGTCCCCCAGCGGCTTCAAACTTGGGGTGTCAGAGTGCTTTCCAATTAAGGCCACCCCCTGATTTGGTTTCAGGTCTGCCTCCATGTCCTGCTGCTGCTGCTGCTTGGCGAACTACCCTCCTCACAAGCGGGTGAAGGAAGCTGCTTCACAGTGACTCCAACCTTAGGTTTTCTGCTGATGTAGCTGGTAACTGCTCCGACCCCCCCACCTTCCCCCAGCAGCCGCGGCAGTAGTACGTGGCGCTGATACCCCCCCCGGTCAGACCTGTCAAGGGGGACAAAGCGCAACATGGCAAGCGGCCAACTTGACTACCGGAGGGATTTCCCTATATATTTAGTTTGTCTTCCCCTCTCAATAGCTTTGGGAAAAAGGCCCCTCATTTTTGGACCGTAGCGAGGGTCCAATAGGTTGAAGCCCAATAAGTCATCCCCTTTTCGTACAAGCCTCTGCCGGAATGCTGACTATCGGCTGTGCACTAGCCCCAGGCAAATCAGCATGCTGCGGTGCCCATCTGCACAAGTGACTCCGAGGGGCTCCCTGCTCCATCCTCTCACAGTATACTGCATGGTGCTTGCGGGGTCCCATCTGCCTCGTCTTTCCTCATCTCCATCTAGCCCACCATCTGCTCCTGCTTCCTCCTCTCTTGTCACCTGGGTAGAACATCCACTCATTTCACCATTACATCTCTGCTCCAATGTCCCCTCCTCCTCCATTCAGTTCCCCACCGGACTCATGTGGCCGCGAGATGAGTATATCCGCCAACTCCCTCCATCCCCTGCTCAGACAGATTTTTTTCACATCTGTTCCAGGACAATGAAGCAGTGAATGACTTTATTTCATCCCGTAAGTCCTCCTGGCGACTGAACAAATAACTCGCCCTCCTCGAATGGCCCAAAACAAACAGCAGGTGTCCACTCATGGGCTGCCACTGGCTGACATCAAAGTTACACAGGGGAGTACTTCTGTCTGCCTGGATCACAAAAAATTCGGTAATGCCTTTCTCTGTTTCATAACAGTCGGTCCAACATGTTGCAGCTGGAATTCCAAATGGTGGGAAAACATCGCATATCAGAGTGTGTTGTGGAAGGCCGTTTCCTGCCCGCTTACAACTCGATGAGGATGTTCCTCTTTGTACGAATGGATAAAGTGCATGCCACAGTTTCCTGGCCAATTTTTATCCAGAATGTTTTCTGAAGATCAGTGGGGAAGACTTCAGGAACCTTTTTTTCACAAAAAGATTGAACAAGTGCGCCATGCAGGGCGCATGGGCCAATTCCCTTTCCTTTCTGTGAACAGGGGGCGGCGGACAGACCATGTTTTCCTCCCATTGTCCGTCCACCATGGTTTTCCGATTATTGCAGTTTTGGCGCGGAGAAAAGCCAACACATTCGCTTTTCTTTGCTGCAACTGATGCGGCAACAGTTTTTCTTTTTCTCCCATGTGTGACTTTTCGTGTCGCCGAGCAAGCCAGGGTGTAGAAACTCTGCGTGACACCACATGGTGCCCTACACATGTGGGTTGAAGGACAGTACTTGTGGTGAGGCTGAGATAGTGGTGGAGAGGAGGAGGCGACCTTGGCGCAGTAGCCGCAGTTTTGGCAACGTGGAGAGAAAAGCGTCCCCCGCCTCCTGTCCAAGTTGTTTGGTGTGGCCTAGGGAGGCGGAAGCAACCATTCACCCAGTGGGGACGAAAAGGACATGTAACATGCCCTGAACCGGTAAGTTACCGCTCCAGTGACGTCCTGCGCTGCCGTGCACCTTGGAACAAACCGATAAAGCTAAAGGACAGGTGGCCCACCTTCTTGATCTACATATTTATGAAGTGCTGGAACTCCCTTTTTTATGAAAAGAAATTACGGCTTGGAACTCTCCCTCCTCTGCTCGCAAAACAAGCCATTATTTTTCACTGACACGTAGCAGCGTCCACCAGTTTTGGAAAGGGAGGAACTGCAGTAAACCCAACAAACTTGGACAGGAGCACGGGTCCAGCTGCTTGCACCTTAGTAAATGGTTGGACGAATACTGTGTAGTCTCTTTGGCAATCGCCCTCACATAACGACTGCTGGCGCCATGAGTAGCGAGAGCAGAGCATCTTCTGGATCTGGAGATGAATGTCAAAGAGAAACACTCCCTGCTGCAAGGTGTGGAAGCCTTGACATCTGCAAATGGCAGGCGTGCCACTGGAAGCGCTGCTGCTGCTGCTGATTGGCTGGCGCGGCAGGATGGACCACCACATTTTGAGCCACGTTTTCTCCCAGTCACCGTATGGTGCGCTTGCATGTGTTGAAGCAGGTGCCGTGGTGCCAACGTAGCTTCCCCTGGCCATCTTCCCTTTTCTGCTTACAGATTCTACATATACCCATATTCGGGCTCCTCCGTGTCTTAGCAAAGAACTGCCACACCGCCGAGTTATCGGATTTTTACCGCCAACCTGCTCCGCACTGAGTGACAACTCTACATGCAAACAAAAACAAACGGCCGCCGCAAGCCCCTCGCTGAGACCCCTGTGCCGCATAACTTTTTGGACCTGCAATGCGGGTCTTTTTACCCCGTGGCCACTTTTGGCACCGACCTCACACTGCTGCTACCCTGTAGACTCACGGCCACACAACCCACTTGCTGGCTGCGCCGCTGGCCCTGACCGAAAGCTGAACGCCCCTCTTCACCCTGAAGATGATGAAGCCCTTGCCCTCAACCCGCCTCCCAAAGTGCGGTCGGCTACATCATCATCTATTTGTGTTTTTTCATCGTCACTGCTGCCATCATCACCGGTCTTGGTAAGGCAGAGGCTGACCCTCACACATGACCTCCCATGCCACTCTCAACCATCTATATTATATGTGCCGCCTACCTCTACTGCAAGAAGCTGGATATTGGCCCCATTTCTTCGCTGCCAAGTAGCCTGTACTGCTACTCCAGAAATTGTTCATCCACGCTTATATCGTGGCAGCTGAGCCCCAGACCACTAAAGTAGAACCTCATCTCTGGCTGTAGGGAACCGATGGGAACAGAGGCGGGCTGAGGAACAGGTGAGGGCCGCTGATCCACTCCCCCGGGCCATGCCAACTAAGGGTTGTGTCTGGAGGTTCCCACCGACTCTTGGCTGGGGTTTGTCAATGTCATCTGGGAGGAAGCGTGGATGCCCAAGTCAAGGAACCAATTGGGTTTTTTTGCTGAACAACACACCGGCCGCTAGATGACAAGCGGCAGTTGTGTGGCCTCACCTGAGTGACCCCAGCTGCAACGTCCCCGTTGCTGTGCTGCGACCTGGGGCCAGTAATGTTTGTGGCCTCTGCCACTCGCAGGTGAAGACCCTGCCCACCTCCTGTTCCTGACAAACTGTTTGTTCTAAAATGTACAGACACTGTTTGATTGAAGATATCCTGTATAAATGATAAATACACACCCTGTATTTGATGCCAAATGAACCCAGTAACAAGCCCCCCCCCCCCATGGTAAACCCTTAGATATAAATTCGCTCCACAAAATGGGCCAGGAAAATTGACTTGTATGTGCCGTTTTAAAAACACTGTTTATTTTATTTTTTAAACTGAAATATAAAAGCCCAAACAGGCCTTTAATTAACCATCGGATATGAATTTAATGCTACCAGAAGTTATTTCTGTGGCCGGTGAAAAAACCACAAAGTTTCTGTTACTGAGTAACCACCGCAGAACAACACCTTAATTAACCCCCTGGGATGTAAATTGGCTTCACAGAAATTGAGCAAACCAACAAACTACTAGCTTTGTAGTGTGTTACAAATTGCGTTTATTTCGACGCCACACCAACAAAGAGATAAAATTTGTAATTTACTTTTTTGCGTGTGAAATTAGGCCTACAGGAAAAATGTACTATATATGGCGGATAAAAATGACGGTTTTTTTTCTTGGAGTCCCCACCACAGCCTGAAAAACAACGCTTAATTAACCCCGGGTTTAAAATTTGCGCCAAAAAATTTTTGAGCCGCAACAAAATAGTAGCTTCACGGACCCCCTGCGCCCCACTGTCCCGTTCCCCGGCGCGCCCGTGCTCCTGAAAACCGAGGGGACCCCATCCCCACGTCGGGGGGGGGTCCGCTCGCCTCCCCGCCCCCCCGGCCGGCATGCACAACCCGGCCCCCCCCGCTCGGGCGCGTTCCTGTCCCGGCGCGAAAGCCCCGCCCCTACGGGGCGCGTGCGCCCCAAAGGAATTTAAAGGGGCATTGCACCGGTAAAAGGGTTCTTTCCCGGGGCACGGGCTCCATTTAGCCCGGTCATTTCCCCTCCCGGCCCCTTCCCCCGGGAAATCCTTGGGGGTTTAATACCCAGGTGAAAGTGCCCCTGAGCCTTTCCCCAGTTTTGGGCCTTCCTGTTCCGCCCTCGCTACGTCAACCGTCTACAAACCCTTTCCCCCCCCCTGCCCCGACCACCTGCTTGCTACCGCCACGAACCAAGCCGCCTGTCCTGCCCTTTCCCTGTCTGTCCTCGACTACACCTGCCTGCCTTTTCCGAAACCCTCGCACCCTTGGCCGCCCCCCCGCGGGCAACCCCCGCCAGGGGTGGGGGACCTGGGGGAAACCCCCGCCGTAGCAAGACCATCCCGTTTTGCGGTGGGCTCTGGTAAAAAACCGGTCCCACTTAATTCCACTCCCCTGGTGGGGGTTCGCCATCGCCTGTTTTTGGCCCCAGTGGATCCACCTCCAGAATCATTACAGTAGGACCCGGGCCAAATGGATCCCCCAAGGAACCCTTGCCAAGGTTGCCACATCACCAACGCCCGGGGCCCAAAAGAAAATCGCAACAGATTGCGCGCAACCAAACAGCCCCCAAAGAAAACCCCTCCCCTTGGAAACAGGTCGTCAACCGTCCAGCAGCAGCCACCGCCATCTCCAGCCCATTCCGGGCCCCCACCCTTTCCCTTTTTATCCCCGGGGGACCCAATTTTCCGGCTGAAACCCCCCCCCCCCCCCCAAAGGTTCGGGCGGTGACCCGAAACTATGCAGGGGGTTTATCACTCAATCCCCTATGCACTTTGGGAAGCTGATGACTGACCTTTTTCCTGTCCAACGTGCGAAGGGGCTTCGTGGTACCCCTCCCCGGGGAAGGGCCCCTTTGGCATGGGCTACCCCCGCAAAGGGGGACGGGGGGATACCCGGGTTTAAGGGCCCCGGATCTCGTCCGTTTCCTCATGAGTTCCGCAACGTTTTCGAGGAACCAGCCCCCCCTCCTCCGCGGGGGAAACGGCCCCCCAAAAACTACCCCCAGGGGGACCTTCTGTGGGAAAACGGGGTGCAATTCCGACGCGGGCCCTCTGAACTGAAAAGGGAACGGGGCCCCACTCGTGTGCAAACGTTCAAGAAGGTACCTCAAGCCCGGTTAAAGCGCTTGGCCCCCCCCCCCAAAGAGCCCCCCCGTCCTCCCTTAGCGACTTGACCCGGGTTTGGGGCGACCCCACGATATACCTTCAGGGAAAGGGGAGGAGAGTTTCTGCAAGAACGTCATTTCCAGCCCAACCCCCCGGGTTTTTCCTCCCCTTTGGAAACCGGTTTTTCCGGGGGCCTGGCGCCAAGCCCCCAACCCCCAAAACCGACGACCCCCCTTGCAGAGGGATCGGGCTCTCTCCTGAGCAAAAAATTTGGCCCAGCGGCGATAACTAAATTTGGGTGCCCTCTCTATGGCACCCCAGAGCATTTTGGGAGGAATTGCCCCCAAGCCCCCAAGGCTGGGGAAACCCCCGGCCCAGGATCTGTGGGAGGGGCCCTTTCCTGGGTGAAACCCTCCTCCTCCCACGCCTGTTAAATTCCTGGGGCAGGTCGTGTCAATTTGGGGGAACTTTTTCCGGTTTCCGGCTTTCGGCCCGGGGCTCACCCGGGGAACTTCATCCCCCAGCCCTAGTGGGGCGGTATCGGCTTCCAGTGGTATGTCTGGAAAACCGCTTGTCTCTCATCATCAGGGGGGACGACACCATCCAGTTGGGGCCCCCCCACCAAAGGCCACCCCTTTTTCTCTCCATTTTGGGGGCACTGCATAAGGAAGAGATCGCCTTTTGTGTTGCCCGCCCTTTTCCGGCGATCCTCCAGGGACTCCCATGGTTTACACTCCACTCTCCTATCCTGGCCCGGGTCTTTCTGGAAGGGGGATTCGTTGGGGTCCCAACTGTGGGGGGCTTTGGGTTTTTTGGCACCCCCGCCCGGTCTTCCCCTGCCCCCATTTAAAACCCTTTCGGGAGCCGCTGCCCAGGCTGCCGCCCAATATTTTTGGAGTATGCCAAAGTTTTTCTCCGAGGGGCCCAACCGAGAGCCTTCCGTTTAAACCGTCCTTACGATTCCCCTTTCGATTATTGCCGGTACCATTCCCCCCCGGGGCCCCGAGTCTACCCCTTCTTTCCAGAAAACCCAACCCCATGTCTGAGAAACATCCAGGAAAAACTCAAAAGGGGGTTTTCATCCAAAAGTCCCGTCTCCCGCTGGCGGGGGGTTTTTTTTTTTCGGGAAGAAAAAGGGAGGGTACCTTAAGGCCCTGCATTGCCAAACCGGGGTTTGAACAAGATCAGGGGAAAGAACCTTTCCCCCCCTTTGGCCGCTGATCACGGAACTTTTTTGATCGCCTGAAAGGGCCCCCAATTTTTTCCCCAAAGGGTTGGTTTTGGGAGGGGGGCCCTTTACAATTTGGGTCCGAACCCGAAAGGGCGATAAAATGGAAGAGGGCCCTTAAACCCACCGGGGAGGGGCACTACGAGTCCCTGGTGATGCCCTTGGACCCCTTGTAATGCCCCAGCCCGCCCTTTCAGGATTCCGGGAATGCTTTTTCAGGGCCCTCCTCCCTCCTCCCGGGGGTTTCCCTACCTCAAAGACATACGGGTTTTTCCCCCTGACCCCCGAACCCACCGCCCCCCAAGCCCCGTCAAGTACAAAGACGTCCCCCGGGAAAAACCCAACCTTTATGCCAAGCTGGGGAAAAGTCCCTTTTCCTCAACCACCCCCCTTTCTGGGGAAAGTCACTCTGACCAAGGCCTACGGATGGATCCGGCAAAACCCTGTTTTTCCCCGTAATTGCAGGGGCCAAACCCCCCCGTCGGGTTGCGGGCAACCCCAGCGATTCTTGGGCTTCTGAAATTTAAAAAACGCCAGTTCACCCCCGCATTTCCCCTCAAACGCTGGGGGGCCCGATAGTGGCCCTCACCAAGAAACAACCCAACCCCACGCAGTTGGCCTTCGAGGCCGGGGAAAGGGCGTTGGTGAAGCTAAAATCCCCCTTTTACCTCTACCTTTTCCCCTAACCGGGGGGGGGGGCCCCACCCCCCCCCCCCCCGGCGAAACCTTCGTTTTGGGATTTGGAGGTTTCCGTCTGGGGGGGCCAGACCCTTTCCCAACAAAAAGGGCCAAAGGGGTAAGACGTGCCCATGGGGCTTCTTCCCAAGACCCCTTCACCGAAGAACTACACTTTGGGCGACCGGGAGCTACTGGCCATAAAATTTGGGCCCCCGGGAAAGGAGGGGCTTTAACTGCTGGAGGGTGCCCGTTTTTCCCCATCCTTCTACTGGGACCAAAAAAAACCTCCAATATTTGCAGACTGCTCGAAAATTAACCCACCCGGGCCCAAGTGGTCGCTCTTCTCCCCGGGGGTTTTGACTTTCAATCCATTTCGGGCCACCGAGAAAAATTTTGAGAGCTGATGCCCTCCCCCGGGGTTTCCGACGGGGTGGGGTGAAGAGCCCTCCCCTAAACAATAAACCCCCCAGAACGTCTCATCTCGGCTTTCTTTCCCCCGGACCCCCCGGAAGGTCCCCCCTGGAAGGACTTAAGTGGCCGGCCCCCGCAGACGTATCTTAAAAGGGGAAAAATTGCCTTTATTTTTGGGGGGCCACCCCGGGGGCCCGAAGAAAACCCTTTCCCCCCGATATCCCGGTTCTTTGGGGGGCCAGAAACTGGGGAAGGATTTTTAAGGACTTCGTTGGGGTCTTGCACTCCTGTTCCCCGGGGGAAAAAAAACGCCCCCGTCACAAGCCGGCACCAACTTCACCACTTTCCCGTTCCCACTCAAACCCCTGGGCCAACATTTTAAAGGACTTTAAAACCACCCCCTCCGTCCCCTTTTGGCAACGCCATTATCTGGGTATTATTGGGGTTTCTTTTTCCAAAATGGGGGCACGTTTGTCCCCTTGCCAGGGCTGCCCTCCCGCCTCCCCGGGTAGTGAGTTTTTTCTTCATCCATGTGTTCCGGGTCCATGGGCTCCCCCCAACAAATTTTTCTTGGGCCGGGGGGTTTCCCAATTTTTCTCAAGGTTTGGCGAGCTCTGGGCTACCCAACCCTTTAAGTAAGCTCGAATTCTCTTCCGGGACCATCCACAACGAACGGCTAAAGGTGGAGGGGTCAATCAAATCTTGGGTGGCTCCTTTTGGCAATTTTGTCCTGGGGCCCCAAGAAGATTGGGGGCCCAAATTTTTTGCCCCTGGGCGAAGTTCCCTATAACTCCCTTAGTCCGAGTCCGCAAAAGGGGGCCCCCCCCCCCTTCTACATCCCTGGATGGCTTCATCCCCGCCCCCCCCCCTCCCCGGCAACCTCCTCCGAGGTCCCGCGGCGGACGCAAATGGTTTTAAGACAAGAAAGGGCCAAAATGGGCCCAAAACCCTCATTCCGCGCTTCCGCACGTCCCCAGCGCTGAAGTCTCAACGGACAAAAAAGAATCCCCCCTCCGGGGTTCTCCCCAGGGAAAGGGTTTCTCTCATCTAGATATGGCCCCTTTTTAAAAATGCCCTCCCCAAACGGGAACCCCCCCCCTTTTCCCGGGACCCTTTAGGTCCCCAGCCCCATCAATCCGGTTTCAATACAAACCCGGGTCCCTCCCACGATAAAAAAATTTCCAACGCGTTTCATTTCTTTCCCAAATTTTAAAACCCCTGGTTTCCCTTTAAACCCTTTTTCCCCAAAAGGGCCACCCCCCCCGTCTGTGGCTATGGGGCCCCCCAAATTCTTCGAGGTCAAGGAGATTCGGGCATGAGAAAAACAGGGGGAAAACAAACTTCTTGGGGGACTGGAAGTGGGTTTGGCGGCCCTGAAGAGAGGTTTCCCGGAGCCGAGGAAAAACATCCTTAAAACCCAGTTCCCAAACCAAATTTCTCCAATCCAGTAAGAGGGGGGCCCCAAAGGGGGGGGGATACTGCCCCCGGACGCCCCTGCACCCCTGTCCCGGGCCAGGCGCGCCCCCTGCTCCCCGCACCAGCGGAGCCCCGGCCCGCACGCGGGTTTTGGGGTCCGCTCGCCTCCCCGTCCCCGGGCCGGCAAGCACTTAAAACCCGGGCCCCGCTCCCTGCTCAGGCTGCTTCCTTGTCCCCCGGGGCTTCTCCGCCCCTACGGGGGCGCGTGCGCCGGACCTTTGGGAATTTTAAAGGGGGGTTTCCCGGGAATTTGGTTTAATTTCCCCGGGGGCTGCTCCTATTTAGCCGGGCACTTCCTGCCCGGGCCCCCGCCGGATCCTTGGGGTTCATTTCCCCCTGGTGGGAAAGGTTCCGGGGAAATTCCCCGTAATTTCCTTCCCCGTTTTACTGGGCCCCCCCCCTCTACATCTACCTCTACGAAACCCTTTCCGCCCGCCCCCACCACCTGCTTGGGCTTTCCGTCCACGAACCAAAAGCCGCCTGGCCAGACCTTCTGTCTGGGCCCGACTCAGCCCGCCTTCCCCTTCCTGTACCTCGGGACCCCCTTTTTCCCCCACCCGGGAGGCAAGGGGCCCCGCCGTGGGAAATGACCTGCGGGGCACCCCCGCAGCAAACCATCCCGCTTTGGCGGCGGGCCCTGGTAAAAACCCCGGGCCCACTAAATTCCATCCCTGGAGGGGCCCTTTCCCATTTGCCTGCGGGGGGCTAGGGTTTCCCCCCCAAATCGTTAAAAGTAACTTTGTTTGCGTTTTTAAAAATTGCGTGTTTTCTACCCCCACAACAAGAACAGTTGTAATTAACCTTTTCTTTTGGGAAATTTGGCTACGGAAAAAATTATATATTTTTTGGCGTTGAAAAAGACGATTTATTTTTGTCAGCACACCAGCAAAACAACGCTTAATTAACCCCTGGATGTAAATTGCGCCAAAGAATTGAGCCGCCAAAAATGAAGTGGTATTTGTATTGTAAAAACGCTGTTTCTTTAAATGAATACAACAGGAACTGGCTTAGATCCCACTTGGATATTGAATGTATATGCAGCTGCAGTGGACGCACACTGCATTTCAGATCCAATACCCCAAAAAATTAGAAATAACACATTAAGAGAACAGTCTCTGAGACAAGCTGAGACACCCCACAAAAATCGCTATATAAAAATCAATTCTTCAGTAAGAGCTATCAGCCGCGGCAGCACCTTCCCTGATGAGCACAGTGAGAGGAGTGTGAGCTCCTGGCGTCGCGCCCGGACTTATATAGTGCGGTGACGTCACAGAATCCCGCCGGTCTCTGATTGGCTTCACCTCTGCACATGTCATGCAGGCTATGCCCTTCTTCCTCCCAGAGTGCTTTGCCCCATGTAGCGCCATGTGCTCGCAGCCATTTTATCAAACAAAAGCACACTTCGTTCACCCGAAGTACCCCAAAGTTCGACTTCGTTCCGAACCGAAGTTTTCCTGAAATTCTAAACGAATTCCACTTCGTTAGTATCAATTCGCCCATCTCTAAATATAAGCCCTAGTCCTACATGGGATAAATTGACAGGTACAGATCAATGCACTCAATCTAATAGAAGAGCGTTATCAATTGGTTGTAAACCAGCAAGGTGTACAACCATATAATTGTCACCCTTTATAAGCCTTATCTATATTCATTTATAATACAGGCAATAACCCCCCTCATGGTACAGTAGGTTTTGAGTGGGTGTTTATCAGTATTTTTGGATTTGTGAAATCTTCCCTGTATGGCATTGGGGCTCTTCGGCATACTGGTGTGAACTAGTATTTTTTCAATATGCAGTTTTTTACTAGTCAATTGTCCACTTAATGGATGGGTGTGTGAGCAACTGGTCAGTAATAATCTACACCATTTACATTTCTCCAAGCTAGCACTTTGGCTTACAGTATATTGCCTCCTTCTGGGAATAGTTCATTGTCCAGCCATTGAGCTGCAAGAATGGCTTTGTGTCTGTGTTTTTAGTAGATTATGTCACATTTGTCTGGAGATTTAATATTGGATATAAGTAATTGTTTCTGTTGCTTGAAGAAGCAATTGTCCTCATTTTAGGAAAAAAAATCCTTCCAGACTCCAATCTGAATAAATCCCTGGATCAGCACCCCTTCTCCAGAATCCTAGTCACTACAACCTGTTAGATAATTACATCTAGAAATGTATCCAGACCCTTCTCCAGAATCCAGGTCACTATAACTTGTTATATTATTACATCTAGAAATGTCTCCAGACCCTTCTCCAGAATCCTGGTCACTATAACTTGTTCTATTATAACATCTAGAAATGTATCCAGACCCTTCTCCAGAATCCTGGTCACTATAACTTGTTATATTTTCATATCTAGAAATGTATCCAGACCCTTCTCCAGAATCCTGGTTACTATAGCTTGTTATATTTTTATATCTAGAAATGTATCCAGACCCTTCTCCAGAATCCTGGTCACAATAACTTTTTCTATTATTACATCTAGAAATGTATCTATACCCTTCTCAAGAATCCTGGTCACTATAACTTGTTCTATTATTACATCTACAAATGTATCCAGACCCTTCTCCAGAATCCTGGTTACTATAACTAGAAATGTATCCAGACCCTTCTCCAGAATCCTGGTCATTATAACTTGTTATATTATTACACTAGAAATGTAGCCAGACCCTTCCTAGAATCCCGTTCACTATAACTTGTTATATTATTACATCTCGAAATGTATCCAGACCCTTCTCCATAATCCTGCTAACTGTAACTTGTTATATTATTACATCTTGAAATGTATCCTGACCCTTCTCCAGTATTCTGGTCACTATAACTTGTTATATTTTCATATCTAGAAATGTATCCAGACCCTTCTCCAGAATCCTGGCCACTATAGCTCGTTATATTTTTATATCTAGAAATGTATCCAGACCCTTTCAGAACTCTGTTTGTGAATTCACCCTGACAAGTTCCTCTGGCAGAGAGTTCCACAGTCTCACTGCTCTTACAGTAAATAATCTCTTTCTATGTTTATGTAGAAATTTTCTTTCCTCTAGACATCGAACATCCCCCCTTATTCTAGATACAACCCTGGGTATGAATAGATCTCTATATTAACCTTTGATAAGTTTAAACATAAATCGTTTCTCTAAACTAACCAACTCTAATGTTTATAATCTTTCTGGGTACTGTAGTCCACTCAGTCCTTTTATTATTTTTGTTCCCCGCCTTTGTACCTGTTCAAGCTCTACAATGTCTTTCCTGTGAACTAGCACCCAAAACTATCCACAATATTCCATGTGTGGTCTGACCAGTGACTTACATAATGGGGGAATGATGTTCCCATTGTTTCCCTCTATTCCCCTTTTAATACAACCCATAATCCTATTTTCCTTGGCAGCTGCTGCCTGACACTGGCTTCTACAATTAAGTTTGCTGTCCACCAGGATTCCCAAGTCTTTCTCCAGTCACTTTTACCCAGAGTTCTTCTGTTTAACAAGTAACCATTTATTCTGTTTTCAATTATTACAATTATAAAACCAAAACTGCCAAAAGAAGAAAAACATGAAGGTAAACAAACTAAGTCTGAAGATGCTAACATGCATTACGTCTTTCACTATATCTTGTTTTTCTTTGTAACTGTTTTTCGAAAGATTACCTTTGAATTGAAAAGCAGAATGTATATTTTTGGAAGAAATATGCAACCTAATAGTCCAACACATGAGGTCAATATGGCAAATATCTCCACAATCACCATGTATTTCCCTCGGGTGCTCAGATAAGCTGGGATCATGGCGATCCAGACACTGCAGAACACCAGCATGCTGAAGGTGATGTACTTGGCCTCATTAAAACTGTCCGGTAATGTCCTGACCATGAAAGCCAGAACAAAGCTCACAGCTGCCAGAAACCCCATATAACCCAACATGAGGTAAAAGGCCAAGAAAGAGCCTTCATTACACTGGATGATGATCTTCCCAGGATAAGTTTGATGGTCAAGTTCTACATAAGGAGGTGAAACCAACAACCAGATAACACAAATAAGAACTTGTACAGAAGAACACACCAAGATAAGGTAATTTGACACTTTGAATGAGATCCACTTTCCCCAGATACTTCCAGGTTTGGTGGCTTTGAAGGCAATGCAGACTGTGACAGTTTTGGCCAGAACAGAAGAGGCACCAATGGAGAAGAAGATCCCAAATGATATTTGTCTCAGCATGCAGGTTATATCCATAGGGCGACCAATGAAGAAGAAGACACAGAGGAAGCTCAGCAAGATGGAGACCAGGAGGATTACGCTCACAATCCGGTTATTGGCTTTAACAATTGGAGTGTCCCAGTAAGAAATTAAGCATCTTAATATGAACAATGTTATACCAGAAAATAATAACACTGTTGCTAAAAATATTAAAGATATTATGTCCTTCTCATATGATAGAAACTCGTAGGTTTTGGTTCTACATTTTATATTCTTCTCCTCCGGCCACTCTTCTTGAGGACATTTATAGCAGATTTCACTGTCTAAGACGTAATGAAGTAAAACAGAAATGTGGTAGAATATTAATAATTAAAGATGGGCGAATTTCCCGAAATTCGTTTCGTAACTTCGCCGAATTTCTCGGCAAAAAATAACTTTGTTCCGAATTACTTTGGCACGAATCACGTTAAAAAACAGCTATTTCCAGGCTGCAAAGAGCCTGCAGGGTGCTGTAGAACGTTGTGCCATGCTTAAATATGCAGAGGGAGCTTGGTTGGTCTTCATAAAACTGTTGTGTTTTAGTATGACACGAATACTGCCGCCGCTTTAGAATCTCTTCACTATAAAATTCCCGGGGCACTTAGAGGGCAAAAATGACAAAAAACTGAAGGGGGAATGTAGCCTGAATATAAAGTCATGCCGAGCGACAGCTGGAAAAAAAACAAGCTGAGAGCTCAGCTGGCAACATCAGTGACAGCAGAGTGTGGAGGTGACGGGGCAGCCACAGGCAGCATTGAGGTCAGAGAGTGGGAAATGACATTTTCTGGATGTGGCAAAAAACAAAAAAAACAAAAACAGGAGTAGGCACAGAATGGAACAATGACACAGTGTGAGGTCCACAGCAGCAGCCACAGCAGCGCATGAGGTCAGGCAGTGGCACAATGACACCAGTGTGTGTAGGTACGGCAGCAGCATGATGTCAGCAGTGGCACATGACACAGTGTGGTAGGTCACGGCAGCAGCGATGAGGTCAGGCAGTGGCCAATGACATTTGGAGGTGGCCACAAAAACAGGAGGTAGGCCACAGAGTGAGACTATGACAAGTGTGTAGGTCACGGCAGCAGCCACCAGGCGCAGCATGAGGTCCAGACAGTGGCACAATGACACGTGTTGATAGGTCTGGTAGCAGCAGTGAGGTCAGCAGTGGCCACAATGACATGTTGTGTGGGGTCACAGCAGCAGCCACAGCAGCAGCATGAGGTCAGACAGTGGCACATATGGACACAGTGTGTTGTTAACAGGCAGCAGGCACAAGCAGCAGCATGAGGTCAGAGAGTGGCACAATGACATTCTGGAGGGTGGGCAAAAAAAGGAGTAGGCCACAGAGTGGAACAATGACACAGTAGTGGAGTCCAGGCAGCAGCCACACAGCAGCATGATGGTAGGCAGTGGCAACAATGACACTGTGTTTAGGTCACGGCAGCAGCATGAGGTTTCAGGCAGTGGCACAATGACATCGGAGGGGCAACAAAAAAAACAGGCGGTAAGGCCACAGAGTGAGACAATGACACAGTTGGTAGGTACGGCGCAGCCACCAGGAGCAGCATGAGGTCAGACAGTGTTGGCACAATGACACAGTGTGTAGTCATGGTAGCAAGAGCATGAGGTCAGACAGGTGCCAATGACATAGTGTTGTAGGTCACAAGCATCGGCCACAGCAGCTGGCATGAGGTCAGCAGTGGTCACAATGACCCAGTGTGTAGTTCCACGGAGCAGCCACAGCAGCAGGCATGAGGGTCAGAGAGAGAGGTGGGCAATGACATTCTGGAGGTGGCCAAAAAAAACAGGAGTAGGCACAGAGAGGAACAATGACACAGTGTGGAGGTCACAGCAGACCACGCAGCAGCATGAGGTTCAGACAGTGGTCAAATGACACAGTGGTGTAGGTTCACGGCAGCAGCAGCATGAGGGTCAGAGTAGAGGCACAATGACACAGTGTGTATGTCACAGCAACAGCCACAGCAGCCAGCATGAGGTCAGGACAGTGGCACAGTAGTGGCACAGTGTGTAGGTCACGGCAGCTAGCCCAGGAGCAGCATGAGGTCAGTACAGTGCACAATCACATTTCTGGAGGTGGCAAAAACCAAGGGAGGAAGGCACAGAGTCAGACAATGAACAGTGTGTAGGTACGCAGCAGCACTGCAGCAGCTTGAGGGTTCGGGCTCAGTGGCACAATGACCAGTGTGTAGGTCCGGCAGCAGATTTGAGGTCAGGTCAGTGGACCAATTGAACACAGTGTGTAGGTCACGGCAGCAGGCATTGAGGTCAGGGCAGTGCACAAGGACATTCTGGAGGTGGCCAAAAGCAAAAAAAAAAAATCAGGATGAGGAAGGAGTAGGCCACAGAGTGAGACAATGACACAGTGTGTAGGTCACGCTAGCAGCCACAGGAGCAGCATGTGGTTGACCAGTGGCACAATGGACACAGTGGTTAGGTCTATGGGTTAGCAGCAGCATGATGGTCAGACGTGGCACAATGACATAGTGTGTAGGTCACAGCAGCAGCCTAGCAGAAGCATGAGGTCAGACAGTGGCACAATGACACATGTGTGTAGTTCACGGCAGGCAGCACGCAGCAGGGATGCAGGTCAGAGGAGTTGGCACAATGAAATCTGGAGGTTAGGCCAAAAAAAACAGGAGTAGGCACAGAGTGGAACAATGGACACCGTAATTGTGGAGGTCACGCAGCAGCCACAGCTGCAGCATGAGGTCATGCAGTGGCACAATGACTCAGTGTGTAGGTGCACGCAGCCCAGCATGGGTCGGCAGTGGCACAATGACATTCTGGGAGGTGGCAAAAAAAAACAGGGAGTAGGCCACAGAGTGCGAGACAATGACACAGTGTGTAGGTCACGGCAGCAGCCACCGGGAGCAGCATGATTGTAGCCAGTGCACAATGACACAGTGTGTAGTCATGGTAGCAGCAGGCCTTGAGGTCAGACAGTGGCACAATGACATGTGTGAGGTCACAGCAGCAGCACAGCAGCAGCATGAGGTCAGACAGTGGCACAAGGACACAGTGTGTAGTTCACGGCAGCGCCACAGCAGCAGCATGAGGGTCAGGAGAGTGGCACATGACATTCTGGAGGTGGGCAAAAAAAAAAAAACAGGGTAGGCCCACAGGAGTGGAACAATGGACACAGTGTGGAGGTCACACGCAGCAGCCACAGCAGCGCATGAGGTCAGACAGTGGTCAAATGACCAGTTGTGTAGGTCACGGCAAGAAGCAGCAGCATGAGGTCAGATAGTGGCACAATGGGACACAGTAGTGTATAGGTCACGACAGCAACAGGCCACAGCAAGCAGCATGAGGTCAGACAGTTGGCCACAGTTAGTGACACACGGGTGTAGGTCACGGCAGCAAGCCACAGGAGCAGCATGAGGTCAGACAAGCTGGCTCCAAATCACAGTTGGAGGTGGCAAAAAAACAGGTAGTAGGGCCACAGGAAGGTGGGGACAATGACCACAGTGTGTAGGTCACAGCAGCAGCCACAGAAGCAGCATGGGGTCAGGACAGTGGAACAAATGACCCAGTGTGTAGGTCACTGGCAGCAGCAGCATGAGGTCAGACTGTTGGCCACCAATGACACAGTGTGTAGGTCACTAGCACAGCACAGAGCAGCATGAGGTCAGGGACAGTGGCCACAATGGACACAGTGTGTAGGTCACGGCAGCAGGCCAACAGAGCCAGCTGAGGTCAGTCAGTGGCTCAAATGGACATTCTGGAAGGTGGCAAAAAAAAAAACAGGAGTAGGCCACAGAGTGGGACAATGACACAGTGTGCAGGTCACGGGCAGCAGCAGATGAGGTCAGACAGTGGCATATTGAATTCTGAGGTGGCAAAAACAGGAGTAGGCCACAGTGGGACAATGACACAGTGGGAGGTGTCGGCAGGCAGCCACAGAAGCAGCATGAGTTAGACAGTGGCACAATGACCACAGTGTGGAGCGGGGTGGCAATACCAGTCCCTGGGTAATATTGGTTGTTGGCAGATGGAGATACTGTCAGCAGATTCTGTGTGTGGTCAGGCGGGGTTGGCTGCATCAGAATAGTGGGTGAGGAGGTAGTTTGAAACCCAGACCTCATTTCTCACAGTTTGGGTGAGGCGTCATGGCTGATTAGTCTGACGCCTAAGGCATTGTGTGTGTGAGAAATCTGGGCCGATCCAACGCCTCTGATTCTTCTTGACTAAGGTCAGTTGTTCCACATTTCCCGTTGGACAAGCGGGTTCTCTTGGGCTAACGATGGCCCCCGCCGCACTGAACACCCGCTCCTCATGGCCACACTACTGGCCGGGCATGACAGATTCGCCACTGCAAACCTCGGCAAGTGGCGGCCACACATCCAGTTTGGCTGCCCAGTAGTCAGCGGATCTTCAAACTGGGGTGGACGCAGAGTGTGTCCAAGTAGGCCACCACCTGTTGGTTCAGGATGCTCCAGGTCTGCTGTGCTGCGCTGGCGACTACCTTCCTCACTAGGGGGTGGTGAAGAAGCTGCTTATCAGTGACTCAGACTTAGGTACTGCTGATGGAGCTGGTACTGCTCCTACACACCACCTTCCCCAGCAGCCGGCGTGAGTACGTGAGCGATGCTGAGGAAACCCTCGGACAGACTGTCAGAGGAGGGGACGATTGCCGCACATGGCAGCTGGACAACTGGATTACGGAGGATTTCCCTATAGTATTTGAGTTTGTCTCCCTCTCAATAGCGTGGGGGGAAAAAGGCTCCCATTTTGGACCTGGTGCGAGGTCCAATAGGGTGCGAGAGCCACAGAAGTCATCCTTCTGCCGGATGCTGGGGGATATTTCGGCTGTCACTAGCCAGGCAAATAAGCATGCTGCGGGCCATCTGCACAGTTGACTCCGAGGGGATCCCTGTTGCCCTCCATTTCACCTGTATACTCTCGGTGCTTGGGGGTCATCTGCCTCGTCTTCCTCATCTCCATTCACTCCTCAGCTTGCTCCCTGCTCCTCCTTCTCTTGTCACCTGGGTAGAAAAATCCATCATTTCACCAGACAATGCTTCTGCTCCAATGCCTCCTCCTCCATTTCAGTTCCCACGGACTTCATGTGCATGAGTTGTAGTCGCCACATCTTCCAGTCCCCTGCCCAGACAGATTTTTTCAGCATCTACTCCAAGACGATGATGGAGTGGAATTGTCGTTATTCATCCAGTAGTCCTTGGGCATGACATAAAAATATCGTTGTCTCCGCGAATGGCCTCAAAACAAACGGCAGGTGTCACGCATTGAGCTGGCCACTGGCTGATATCAAAGTCTACACAGGGGAGTATCCTGTCGCATGGGCCGTCGTGGGCGGATTCATCAAAAAAATCGTGTAATGGCCTTTCTCTGTTCATACAGTCGGTCCCAACATGTGCAGGCTGGAATTCAACGGGTGGATAACATCGCATATCGGGTGTGTTGGGGGAGGCCGTTCTGCGCTTGCAAACTCGTGGAGGGTGTTCTTGGCTTTGTACGATTGGATTAAAGTGGCATGCACAGTTTCCTGGGCCATTTTCAGAATGTTCTGAAGATCGGTTGGAAGACTTCAGAACCTTTTCACAACCAGATTGAACTCGGGGTGCGCCATGCAGGGCGCATGGGCCATCCCTCTCGGTTGCAGCGGCGCACACATGTTCCTCCCATTGTCCATCACCATTGGTTCCGATTTGCATTTGGGCGCGGAGGGAAAAGCCACACATCGATTTTTTCTTGCTGCATAGCGGAGCAGTATTCCTCCCCTGAGTGAATGTTTGCCGAGGCAGCCAGGTTTAGAACTGCGTTGACACCGTGTGCCCTACAATGGTGGATGAAGGGCAGTACTTGTGGAGGCTGTATGGTGGTGGTGGAGGAGGAGGAGGCGGCATTGGCGCAAGCGAAATTTTGACAAGTGGGGAGGAAAAGCGGCTTCGTCCAAGTTGTTGGTGTGCCTGGGCCGGAAGCCATTCCCCAGGGGCCGTAAAGGACTGTCGGGGCCCTGACCGTGTTACAGTCCAGACGTCCCGCTGCCGGGCACCTTGGAAAAAAAAACGATAAGCTTAAGGATGGCCCACCTTCTGTTCTACATTTTTATGAAGTATGGTACTGCCTTTTTGGAAAATAAATTAGGTTGGAACTCTCATCTCGGTCGGGACAAGCCATTGTTCTCTGAACGGTGCGGTCCACCTTTGGAAAGGGGGGACTGCAGTTCCAAAAAATTTTGGACAGGAGACGGTCCGCTGCTGCACCTTTGGGGGGTTGGACCATTGTTGTCTCTTTGCAACGCCTCGCGAATGCTGCTGGCGCCATGAGTAGCGGGGGCAGGGCATTTTGGACCGGGGAAAAGATGTCAAAAAAAGAAACAGCTCCCCTTTTGCGAGGTGGTGGAGCCTTGACTGGGTGCAAATTTTTTGGAACCATGGGCGGTTTCGTTGTGCGGGGCGGAGATTTGAACGACCACATCTGGCCCCGTTTTCCCCGGCCACCGGGTGGGACCCTGCATGTGTTGACGAGGGCGTGGTGCCCGTTAGCTCCCTGGGCCACGTTCACTTTTGTTACAGTTTTTTTACACATACCCCTTTTTCGGTCCTGGTGTCTTTGCAAAAAAACTGCCACCCCGCCGAGTATCGGATTTTCCCCAACGCTCCCCCTGGTGCTACTGCCGCCGCGCCTCGTGAGCCCTTTTGGCCGCTACTTTTTTGGGGCCTGGAAGCGGGTTTTTTAAACCCCCCGGCCCCCCTTGGCTCCCCGACCCAAAACTGTGATTGCTACTCCGGCCACATGACCCCCCTTGTGGCTGCGTGCTGCCCGAGGGGTAAGCTGACGCCCCTTCTCTGACGTGATGAAGCCCTTTTCCTCACTGGGTCCCAAGTGCGGTCGGCTTAACTTATCTACTTGTGTTTCTTTTTTGATCTTCACTGCTGTCATATCCACTGGTCTTGGTAAGCAAGGCTGAACCCTCACAACATGATCTCCTCATGCCACTCTCAAATCTATTCTTTGCCGGGCTACTGCAACGAAACAGGGGATTATTGGGCCCCCATTTCTTCGCTGCCAAGTAGCTTGCTGACTGCCCTCCTCAAATTTGTTCATCCTCCTTTATAGTGGCACTGAGCCCAGGGACCAATTCAGATAGATTCTGGCTGAGGGAATACGGACTGGGACAAGACAGGGGGGTTGAGGATAGGGTGAGGGCCGTGACAGCTCGCGGGCCAGCACTAAGGGTTGTGGTCTGACGGTTCCCACCGACTTCTTGGCTAGGGTTGTCAGATCGTTCATCTGGGAGGATGTGGGATGACCGAGTCAACCATTCAGAAACCTTGGGGGTTGCTATGAACAACACAAAAAACGGGCCGCCTAGATGACAGTGGCAGGTTGTGGCTCACGCAGTGACCCCTGCTGCGAACGTCCCTTGCTGTGATGTCGACCTGGCCTGGAACAGTTATGTGCCTCGCCACTCGCAGGTGAATGCCTGCCACCTCTCTGTCTGAAATACTGTTTGTTATATACTTTCAGACACTGTTTGTATGAAGATATCTGTATATGATAAATACACATTTTGACGCCAAAATGAACCCTCTTAGAAGCTTGGGGAATCCCTTGGATATTAAATTGCCTCCACAATGGGGCAGTAAAAATTTACTTGTATGTGCTGTTTAATTAAAAAAAACTGTATTTTACTGAATATAAAAGCACAAACAGGCTTAAGTAACCTTCGGGATATGAATTAGGCTACAGATTCTTTTTGGCGGTGAAAAAAATACAAAGTTTTTTTTTTTACTGAGTACACTGCGAACAAGCTTAATTAACCCTGGATGTAAATTGCGCAAATAAGAATTAGGGCAGCGGAAAACTACTAGCTTTGTAGCGTGTTACAATTGCTGTGTTTTCTACGCTACACAAACAATGGGGGAAAGAAAAAAATTGTAATTAACCTTCGCGTAGTGAATTATGCTACCAGGAAATTTTTTATTTTTTTGCGGTGGGGGGAAAAAAAAAAAAGGACGGTCTTATTTTGTCTCACAGCACAAAAAACAACGTTAAATTAACCATGGATGTTAATTGCGCAAAAGAATTGAGCAGCGGAAAACTACTAGCTTTGTAGCGTTGTTACAATTGCGTGTTTTCTACGCTACACACAATGAGAAAAAAATTGTAAATTAACTTCGCTGGTGGAATTTTGTACAGTGAAACTTTTTTTTTTCGCGGTTGAAAAAAAAAAAATAAAGGACGGTTTCTTATTTTTGTACACAGCACATAACACACTTAATAACCCCTGGATTGTAAATTGGCCAAAAGAATAGAGACAGTCGGGGAAAACTATTAGCTTTGTAAGCGTGTTAAATTGCGTGTTTTTCTACGCTATCACAAGAGAATATTTTGTTAATTACCTTCGCTTGTGAATTATGCTACAGGGAAAATTGTTTTTTTGGCGGTGAAAATGACGGTCTTATTTTTTGTCAACCACAGCACAAAAAAACCAACGCTTAATTAACCCTGGATTGTAAATTGCGCCAAAAGAATTGAGCAGCGCCGGAAACTACATAGCTTTGTAGCGTGTTACAATTGGTGTTTTCTCGCTACACAATCACAAGGATAAAAAAATGTTAATTTTACCTCCGTTTGTGAAATTATGCTAAGGAAAATGTATTTTTTGGCGTGTGAAAAAAAAGAGTTTCTTGGAGTCACAACAGCAGCGAACAAACGCTTAATAAACCCCGGGATGTAAATTTGCGCAAGAACTTGAGCAGCGGAAATACTAGCTTGTAGCGGTTACATTGCGTGTTTTCTATGCTACACAACAAGCGAGGAAAAAAATTGAAATCATACTTCACTTGTGTAATTTTTGCTACAGGAAAAATTGTATTTTTTGGGCGGTTTGGAAAAAAAGAGGTTTTTGGGTCACAACAGCAGCAGACACAACGCTTAATTAACCCATAGATGTAAATTGCGCAAACGATTGAGCAGCTGGAAGATTACTAGCTTTGTAGGTGATACAATTGGTGTTTTCTTCGCTACACAACAGAGGGGAAATATTGTAATTGACTTCTTTGTGAATAATGCTACAGGGAAAAATTGTTATTTTATTGGCGGTGAAAAAAAAAGACGATTTCTTGGATGTCCAACAGCAGCAGAAACAACGCTTAATTAACCTCTGGAATGTAAATTGGCGGGCAAAAGCAATTGAGCTAGCGGGGGGAAACTATAGCTTTGTAGCGTGTTTCAATTGCGTGTTTTCTATGCTAACAACAAGAGAAAAAATTGTAATCACCTTTGCTTGTGATTTATGCTCAGGAAAAATTTTATTCTTTTGGCGTGTGAAAAAGACGGTCTATTTTTGACACCACAGCACAAAAACAACGCTTAATTAAACTCCCTGGATGTAATTTCGCCAAATAAGAATGAGCCAGCCGGGAAAACCTTAATTGCTTTGTAGCGTGTTACAATTGCGTGTTTCTACGCTACACAACAAGAGAAAAAAATTGTAATTAACCCTTCGTAGTGAATTATGCTACAGGAAAATTGTATTTTTGGCGATGATAAATGACGGTCTGATTTTAGTCACCCACAGCACAAAAAACAACGCTTAAATAACCCTGGATGTAAATTGCGCAAAAGAATTGAGCAGCCGGGGGAAACTATTAGCTTTGTAGCGTGTTACTATTGCGTGTTTTTACGTACACAACAAGAGAAAAAATTGTAATTAACTTCGCTTGGTGCAAATAGGCTACAGGAAATTTTATTTTTTGGCGGTGAAAAAGACGGTCTTACTTTTTTTTTTGTCACCCACAGCACAAAAACAACGCTTAATTAACCCTGGATGTAAAATTGAGAAATGAATGAGCAGCCTGGACCTATAGTTTTGTAGCGTGGTACAATTGCGTGTTTTCTATGATACCATGAAAAACAGAGAAAAAATTGTTATATTAACCTTCGCTTGTGAATTATACTACAGGAAAAAATTTTATTTTTATGCGTGTGAAAAAGACGGTCTATTTTTGTCACCACAGCACAAAAACAATGTTAATTAACCTGGATTGTAAATGGTGCAAAAGACTTGAGCAGCTGGAAATATAGCTTTGTAGGTGATGTTCAATGTGTGTTTTCTACGCTACACAACTCAAGGAGTGGGAAAAAATTGTAATTAACCTTCGCATGTTGAATTATGCTACAGGAAAAATTTTATTTTTCAGGCGGTGAAAAAAGACGGTCTATTTTTGTCACCACAGCACAAAAAAAACGCTTAATTAACCCTTGGATGTAAACATTGCGCCAAGAATTGAGCAGCCGGAAAACTTCTAGCTTGTAGCGTGTACAATTGCGTGTTTTTCTAATGCTAACAACAAGAGAAAAAAATTGTAAATTAACCTTGCTTGTGAATTTTTGTACAGGAAAATTGTATTTTTGGCGGGTGAAAAAAAAAAGAGGTTATTTTTGTCACCCAGCACAAATACAATGCTTAATTTAACCCTGGATGTACAATTGTGCAAAAAGAACTTGAGCTGTGGAAACCACTAGCTTTGTAGCGTGTTAACATATTGCGGTGTTTTCTACGCTACAAACAAGAGGAAAAAAATTGTAATTAACTTCCGCTTGTGAATTATGCTAAAGGTAAAATTGTTTTTTTTGGCGGTGAAAAAAGACGGTCTATTTTTGTCCACCACAGCACAAAAACTTAAGCTTATTAACCCTGGATGTAAAATTGCGCAAAAGAATTGAGCAGCCAACAATGAAGTGGTTATTTGTATTATATAAAAAAAATCGCTGTTTCTTTTTAAATGAAAAAACAGGAACTGGCTAATATGCCCCTTGGATATTCAATGTTGCTGTTGAGCAGAAGGCATTAAAATGTATATGCAGCGACTGGGGGCGACATAGGACTTCAGATTCCAATAACCAAAAAATTAGTAATAGACCGTTAAGAGAAGCATGTCTCAGTGACAAAGCTGAGGACACCCCACCAAAATCGCTGTTTATAAAAATCCAGTTCTTCGTAACAATCAGCCGCGGCAAGCACTTCCTGATTCAGTACAGTTGAGTGAGCGGTATGTGATGAAGCTCCCTGCGTCGCGCCCGCCGGGATTATATAAAGCGGTGACGTCAAGAATCCTGCGTGTCTCCTGAATTGGCTTCATCTCTGCAACATGTATGCAGGCTATGCCTTTCTTCTCCCAAAGAGTGCTTTGCCCATGTAACGCCATGTGCTCGCAGCCTTTTATCAATCAAAAGCACACTTCGTTACCCGATGTACCCCAAACTTCGACTTCGTTCAGAACCGAAGTTTTCCTGAAATTCTAAACGAATTCCACTTCGTTAGAATCGATTCGCCCATCTCTATTAATAATGTTGCCTGAAGTCTAAAAGTTAATGTACTGAAATATTTGCTACAGTAATAGTAAAATTAAAATAGAGAAAATACTTACTTACTGAAGAAGCTTCTCTGAGCTCCCTGAAGTTGTTGGCTATATTTAGCTGAATTATTGGGTCTTTTGCTGAGCTCACTTTACTTGTCTTGTTTTTTTTTTTTTAAGTGAACAGTTGCAACAAGATTTACAGAGCTGCTCTATCCAATTCACCGAGCGAGATTATTATGGCACCAATCTGAATCTATAATCAAGCCCCATGGGGTGAAATGGTCAGCTTTATTAAAGGGCTGTTCCCCCTATAGTCTTTGATGGCAAATCAATGAGATATTCCATCAAGATTTAATAGGTCAGGCTCCGACCTTTTGGACCTGCATCTATTTTAAAACCGGACCCCTGAAAGCTATGGAGCAGAACTGAGAGCCGATTATATTTACACAAAAGTCTACATTCTGTTGTATAGGAGTTCCCAATATGGTGAGCTGTGTGTTCGGGCTGTACTTCTTCCATAGAACAGAAGGGAAAATGTTGTACAAGTACAGCTGGCTCTCCATTCTGCTCTGTTAATTTTAGGCGCCTGTTCCCGAAATATGTGCGAGTCCCAGAGGTGGTACCTGCACCTATGAAACTTTGATGGCATCTCCTATCAATATTCCATCAAAGTCTATAGTGGGAGCACCCCTTTAAGTTTGTTACCACCTAACAGACCAATAAAGTCATACTACACGAGTGGCCCTCCTAACTCTAGATAGCTCCTGCTGATCAAATCGTCTTCAAGGACTAGGTTGCAGAGAGCAGTATGATTTCACAAAGCACATATCTCATGTAGACCAATGTGACTGAAATGGACAGAGTTGGTGGTTGATGGACTTTAGGGAGCAAACCATTCAAGGATGGAATAATCTCAAACATATTAACGCTGATTTAATCTTATATATAATCTTTAGTTTATGAAGAAGAAATTGCTTATGAAGACCTTCAGAACCGCATTACAAAGCCTGGAAGGGACATTCTGTGGTTGAGGGAGACCTCTCTTAAATATATTTTTCCCCAGAAGATTCAGAGAAAAGCAATCATGGGTTGTAATCAGACCTAAGGCCTGAAGAGAGACTGCAAATATCGGTAACCATTGTTCTGTTGTTAAATAGACTAAGTATATACCATAAAAAAACGTTGGGGTGCTGTGTAAAATGTAACAAAAACATGTATGCAATGATTAGGAAATAACGTAGAACCGTATTTTATTCAAAACATAGAACACATATCAGAGGGTAAAAAAGGTGAAAATTTTTCTTTTTTCTTTTTAAAAAATTTCCCGGGAAAACAGGAAAAGTTCTGGGTTTTTGTCCTATTCTTGTCAGGTGTAGGAGTTTAGCTGCTGTTGGTTCTTCTTTCTTTATTTTTTCATTTCATAATGTGCCAAATGTTTTCTTCAAAGGGGTTTTGCCAAGAAGTGAAGTTCCCTTACCTTTATTGCCGGGAGAGGAGATAAACAAAGCATAAAGGGCTGCGGGGGGACAAGAGGGGGTTGAGCAAAGCAGGAGCGTCTCTAATGTTTATCAAATAATAACTTTAAACCGTGGATTCTTTTTTCAGCAGACAGCCTATATACTGCACTTTTCCCCAGCCCTTGCAAGTGTTCTTTTCCCCTGTCATAAAATAAAAAGTGAAAGCTAAAGCGTGGCCGATCAGCTCCTGTGGTCCAAGTGTGTCAAATGTAATTTTCAGGAAACTAAGGCATCTGTTTAAGGCTGTACCCTTCCAGGCTTCACCCTTTGTAATCCATATTTTAGAAAAGTGATTAAGTCCCTTTTTTGGGCGGATCCCCGTCAATTTAATCGTGCCCCAAAACACTTTAAACATTCCTTTTTTTAAGTTTGAGTATTTTGACAGATAATTCATAGTAAAGGACATGATGAATAAAAGAAGTAGTGCCAAAGGAGAGTTATAAAATAACCGATAGTAACAATTGTGGATAATAATTATTTTAAAAATTAAATGTAAATATTTATAAACTGCTGTTCGGGAAATAAAACCCAAAAAATAATTTTTGTTTATACACTGATGCACAGTATTTGGAGGATAACCACAAAACCCAAAGGGATTTTCTCTTATTACAAACATATGGAAGATCAATTATCTGCAATTCAAAGGCACAGCCATGGTTAATCCTTCTGGTAAATTCAATTAGAGTGGGGCCTTTGGATTTTTTCCAGTTGAATGTAACAGCTGTGGAGGGAGGGCAGGTAGTCACATAGACCAATACCTAAAACTGTAAGTTCAGGGATCAAAGTAAAAGATTTGTAATTTCTGGAAGGGTTGAAGAGGAATGACTGGACAAACCCACCAGACATGCAACATAGTGGCTTGCTGGCCACATTTCTTTCAGCATAGGTTTGAGAAACCAGAAAACATTTTAGATATCCCTGAGGGAGGTACCACCTTAAGTAAGTTTTAAACATGGCTTCTTTATGGTTCATACATCTCGAAAGGGAAGAAGAGATGATTTGAGTTTTCTTACACAGGTCTTTAGAAAATTGAAAGGAAAATTCCTTCTTCCATTTTAAGAGCCACATGTATGAGAGCTGTCATGGTCTGAAACCATTTGTTACCCCTGAAAAAATTGGTGCCCTTTATTTTTCCAGGCACTTATGAAATGAAAGGGGCACTTTGATTGGTTGCTATGGGCAGCAAAGTGAGTTTTAGACCTAGACAGTTTTCGTACATGTGGCCCTAAGTGTTTAATTTGCGAAAACGGGTAAAAGGTTGAGCAAGGAAGAGAGAAGGAAGTGGTGATATGTGCAGAAGAGAAAAGGGTTTCATACTGTATAATTTAAATGTGAGGGACTTATTCCAACATTTTAAGGAGTTTAAGGAGACATTTTTCTTTTGAAGGTAAACTCAAGCTTTAGGTATAACGTAAGTTTACCATAGTTTAAATAAATCTGTTATTGACCAAAGTGGTGAAGTTGGTATGAGGGCACCAAGTGTAGAGGTTTTAAGGTGGTAATCTATAGGGTAAGGAGTAAAAGAATGAAAGTCTGTTTAAGACTAGGTATTGGAGTCAGATTGGCGTCATAAGTAAAAAGTTTGCTCAAGCAAGAAAGTGGAATTATAGGCAAGAAAATTTGGGCTTTCTCATCCTCCAGCTGTGTTACTGAGGAATAAGAGATCACACTAAACTCTGGCTTTTCTCCCGTTCCAAATAAAAGCAGAAAAAAGATTTTGGAATTTAAGATAAATTGCTGCAGATAGGAGGTAGGGAATTGCTCTGCAGATGTATGTGTATTTCTAAAGTAAGGACATTTTGAAAGCTTTGATTCTTGCAATCCAAGAAAGGTTAAGTGATGATAACTGTTTGGTGCCAAATGTTTTCTATGGTCGAAAGGGTTGGACTGTAGACTTTTCTTTTGAAGTCATGTTGTTGTGACAGATGTATTATGTAGTTTAGCATTGTCTGGTTAAAATATACAACACCTTCCCTGAAAGAGACATTACATTAAACCTTTATGTCCAGTTCAGTATCCATAGTGCCTTTCAAGATTTGTACGCTGCCCAAACCCAAGCTTTTGAACTATGCACTGATAACGTAGTAGATGGTTCCTCCCCTTTTGAGGCTTCAGAACACAGCATCCATGGTTTCCATAAAGAATTTTAAATTTGATTAATTTGTCCGTAGAATAGTTTTACTATTTTGCCTTAGTCCATTATAAATGAGTTTTGGCCAAGAGAAGATGGCGGAATTTCTTGATTGTATTGATATATGGCTTCTTCTTTGCATGATAGAGCTTTAACTTGCATTTGTGGATTGCATAGCAAACTATGTTCACAGATAATTTCTAAAAGTATTCCTGAGCCCATACAGTGATATTCATGACTGAATCATGCCTGATTTTAATGCAATTCCACCTGAGGTCCCATACAGTAGATCCCAAGCATCCAATGTTGACTGTAAGCCCTGTCCCATCTGCGTATGGATTGTTCCAGATTCTCTGAATCTTTTGATGATTTTATGTACTGTAGATATGTGACATACAAAGTTAAAGACTCTTAAGTTACAGAATTGTTTTCTGAAATTCCTCAACATTTTTTTTCCCACAAGTTGGTGAACCTCTGATCTTTGTTTCACAGGGTCTCTGCCTCTTTAATATGCTTTTTCAATACACAGGAATGTGACCTAGTTAAAAATTGATCCTCAATCATCCAGCTCTTTTTCATTAGCACCAGCCTTTTGTTAACCTTGTCCAAACTTTTTTGAGATGTGTTGCTGCCATCGGTTTCTATTTTTTTTTTCAAATGGAAAAATGTCTAACTTTCAACTTCTGATATGTGTTCTATGTTTTGTTGTAATCATAGTATGTCTGTCTGTCTATCTATCTGTTAAGGTTTATTTCAGATGATTGGAATTATTTGCAATATACCTATTGATCACTTGTGAACTTTGCTTACTGATATATGTTGACATGACTGATTTGCAGTGCTGAATCAGTGTGGAATCCGCACCTAAAATCATACCCTTAGGGTTTTAGTTGTTTAGAATTGTTACATCTGATGATACATTTTGTTGTATAATTCCCCAGAGCAGATATACATTTCTCACATTATGTATTGATGCCACTGTTTTGCCATAACTGCAGTAAAGGGGACAAACGTAAGCTGTAGCCCATTCATTCTCAGTAGTGGTCCTATAGGTTGGACACCCTCTAACCAAAAAGTGACAGCATATCATGGTAATATGTCATCAACTTACAAAATGGAAATATTCCTTGTAAAAAAATTATTTGACCAGTGCCACAAGATCTGCATTTTACATTGTAGTGTATATGTAATAAGATGTGAGTGCCTGATGAACAACCTGTTCTGAGCACTAAGGTGTCACCAGATCTTATCCTTCCTGTTATACATGTAAATTATGTATTCCCCTTCGTCCTCAGGCAGCACAGGTTATGTGCTAATTGTTCCCGGCTCCTGCCTGGTAACTGAGTATTTTTAAATCTGCCTCATGGTGATTGTGTTGTTTAAGCAGAAGCTAAACAATTATTTGGTTGTGTTGCAACTGCAAAAAAATCTATCAGTGGTTTCCAGAATACAATCATCAAATCCGCAGTTTTTTTCTAGTCTCAAAACTCCACACAATTGATCCCTGGTTCTCTGGAAAGTGATCTACGCCTCAAAGCAATATCTGGCTATCACATATTGCTTAAAAAATAAATTAATAAATAAAACAAAAAAAAGTGTATAAGTAAAAGACATTTACTTCGGGTGCAGACTCGTTAGTAAGGGACCAAATAAGAAAACTGTGTAATAAGAATACTGAGTATTGTATGAGACGAAGCCATTTGCCTTCTGCAGTAGCCTGTTGGGCTTCCTTTTACCATTTTTTCTCATTGCCAAAGTTCTGAATCTAAGTAAACCTGATTTTTCCAGTGTGGCATACTAGCGGAATATCACTAACCTGGAGCCTGCCTCAGTTATTGGGGTGTATTTCCTGTAGAAAATATAAAGCCATATGAGAGCTATTGTACTATCTGCTTCATCCAGAGGACTTTATGGACAATGGATGGTAACAGCTAAAGCTTCTTAAACCCCTTCTATAATCCACCCTCCCCCCCCCATTTCTCCCTACCAAGTTTTGGGCCTTATAGATGATTCCATGACTTAAGAAGAAGAGGAAGAAAGTAAAAAAAAAAAAGAGAGCAATAAATGCATAAAATAAAAAATAAAAAGTCTTTAATTCCAAAAGAGAAGCTCACTCTGGTCCAGAAGAAATCTCCCAATATATGGATTCTAAACTGGTATTAATTGAGAAATAACCAATTTTTATACTAATTTTTCTATAACTGTGTCTCAGATGTCCTTTCAGTCTATAAGGCTCAGACATCCAACCAGGTGTCTCTTGAGGACTGGTTCAGCCTCACGTATTCAATTGCTGTTGAAGGGAAGTTAATATCAGATAATTCATCATGTACAAAAGGTCTGGTCCACCACTATATCTAATATATGTTCACCAATTCACAGCTCAAGTGGAGATAGAAATAACAAATATTTCTGCCATTATAAATGACTTTCCTCTTAGGTTGTCCTCACCATACTTCACCAGAATTGTTGTGATTCTAGCAGAAATTAGATTGGAGACAATTTCCCTATTCAAAAGCTGTGTCATCACGTTAAGCACTTCTCAGCTTCTTCAGAACCACAGATTTTTAAAAATCCATCCCTTTCCACAGAGGATTTTGCTGAATGTCAAGAGCAAAGGAAGAAGGGGAGAGAAAGAAAACATTAAAAAAAACTGACTGAGTGCTAGGTATAATCGTCTATTGTAACCATAGTGTCTTGGGGCTGTTTGCTTCCATTCTGGAGGGGGCTATAACCGGTTTTCTACTCAGATCCTTTCAGAAGGACATTCTCAGTGTACTAAAATAGGTTATTCTGTTTTAGATGGATGAAATTATTTTCCCTCGCAAGGGAAGATATCAGCTGGTGGCCAGCACGGTCTCACCTGAATTGAAAAGATCTCTCCAATGTTTAAACAACTTGCTCCGTCCACAGATTTTTCATGTCAAGATTGAGAAACCCTTGTTAACTCCACATTGAATTTAGATAAGGTGGTCTCCTCCTAAGACTCGTCCCTTTCCTCAGTGGTCAACAAGCTGTTTGCTTAGTTCTTATTTCACTTTTTTTTTGCAAACTACAGTGTTATTGTTTTTCAATAGACCATCGGTCCACCTTATTCAACTTGAACAGAAAGGTACGAGACCTCAGCTTATGTACTCAACAAGTACATAAGGGGCTCTTGTACTGGTAAAATTTCCTGAATCTGACGGAATGTAGTCTGAATCAAGGAGTCCTCTTCAGTTTGAAGTCAGGTTTAGGGTGTTGACCTAGTGTTCTAGGATCTTCTTGGTAGACCTCTAGAGATGATGTTGGAGCATTGAAGTTTGGTCCCTGGTTAGATAAGATCAGTCTTTGTTATGCATAGTCTCTTCATTAGCTGGAAGAATTTGCAATCATGGGTCTTATGTCTGGTCCCTCTATTTCTTAAGATCTCAAGAGTATATAAAAATAAACTCAGCGCCAGGGAAGTCATTTCAATTTTGACTAAAAAAAGACTAGTGTCCTCTCATGTCAGTGTTATTGCAGAAAATATTCTATAAACTGCTCATATAAAAAGATCTTCTAATCTATGTCTGTCTACATCCAGATCAGGAGAATTTATAGCCTGGAATGTGTCAGGCAAAGCTGTCTGGCAAGGGTATATCTTAGACAATGCTTAATAACCTTCTGCACATTGGTGGAGCCTCTGCCTTTGGAGTTTACCAAATTATCAGCTCAATTGTTATCTCTCCCATCCCATCTCTCTCCTTCGAGGTGCTCACCTCCTGCAATAAGGTGGTGTAAAGGGTGCCAACTAGAGATGGGCGAATTGATTCTAACAAAGTGGAATTCGTTTAGAATTACAGGAAAACTTCAGTTCTGAATGAAGTCAAAGTTTGGGGGACTTCGGGTGGTATACGGAAGTGGGCTTTTCATTGATAAAATGCTGCGAGCACATGGCGTTTACATGGGGCAAAGAACTCTGGGAGGAAGATAGGGCATAAGCCTAGCATGACATGTGCAGAGATGAAGCCAATCAGAGACCGGCGGGATTCTGTGACATCACCGCACTATATAAGTCCGGGCGCGACGCTGGGAGCTCACACTCCTCCCACTGTACTGATCAGGGAAGGTGCTGCTGCGGCTGATTGTGATAGCTCTTACTAAAGAACTGATTTTTATACAGCGATTTTTGTGGGGTGCCTCAGCTTGTCTCAGAGACTGCTTCTATTAATGTTCTATTTCTGATTTTTTGGGTTATTGGATCTGAAGTCCAGTGTGTGTCCAATGCAGCTGCATATACATTTTAATGCTATCTGCTCACAGCACATTGAATATCCAAGGGTGATCTAAGCCAGTTCCTGTTGTATTCATTTAAAGAAACAGCGTTTTGACAATACAAATACCACTTCATTTTTTGGCTGCTCAATTCTTTTGCGCAATTTACATCCAGGGGTTAATTAAGCGTTGTTTTTCTGTTTGTGGTGACAAAAGAAACCGTCTTTTTCACCGCCAAAAAATACAATTTTCCTGTAACATAATTCAAAAGCGAAGGTTAATTACAATTTTTTCTCTTGTGTAGCGTAAAAAATACGCCATTGTAACACGCTACAAAGCTAGTAGTTTGTGGCTGCTCAATTCTTTTGCGCAATTTACATCCAGGGGTTAACTATTTTTCTGTAGTTGTATCAAAAATAAACTTTCTTTTTCACCGCCACAAAATAAATTCCCTGTAGCATAATTCATATCAAGGAATTAAATTTAAAACACAATTTTCATTGGTATAGCTAAACCAATACGCCTTGTAAACCCCCGCTACAAACATAGGCTTTGGGGAGCCTGAATCAATGTGTTTTGCGCAATAATTCACCAACTAGGGGAATTAAGTGACAGCGATCGTTTTTGGAATGCCATCTAGGTGAACACAAATGCTAAAGTAACTTTTAGAAAAAAATAAAATTTTCCATTTAGCATAATTAAAGCGACTTTCATTTTTTTCTCTTTTGTGTAGCGTAAAAAATACGCCATTGTAACACGCTACAAAGCTAGTTTTTTTGTGGCTCCAATTCTTTTGGGGAATTTACATCGGGGGTTTAAAAAGTATTTTTCTGTAGTTGTATAGTAAAATAAACTTTTTTTTTCACCGCCACAGAAAAAAAATTTCTGTAGCATAATTCATTCCAAAGGGTTAAATTTTAATACTAAAAAAACTTTGAAAAGACCAAACCAAAGCCCTTGTATTTAAGATGGCAAAACGTTCTACAGCCCCCGAGGCTTGGCAGCCTGGAAATAGTGTTTTTTAATGTATTTTTTCCCCAAAAGTAATTCGGACCGAAAAAAAAATTTTGTCGGGTTCGGCGAAGTCGCGAAACCTTTTTTTGAGAAATATGCCCCTTCTGTGCCAAACAAATGCTCAAGAAGTGAACTTCTAGGATATTAGTATAATATGAGAAGATATATTCTCCATTTACCCTCCTGTCAAGTGGATCTTTAAAGACCTCATTGAAAGAAATTACAAGCTTTATCTTCCGAAGAATGGTATCTGAATATCTCTCTAATTTTCTGTTCACATAATAATAAATGTCAGCAACAATAAAAGATATCAAGAATTAGGATATTGGAAATTGGCGGGAAATACAGAAATTCTAAAATCTGAAAGCTATTCTCATTGGTCGTCAGAAACCGGCCAATCAGAATAGGAGCGACAGTGAACCATTAAAACCTATGGAGAAATATAGACCAATCAAATTCAAAGGCGGGACAGTTCAAAATACTGTAAAAATGCAGAAAAGATCTGATTGGTTGAGCTAGCGGGGGCTTGGCTTTCTCAGCCAATCAGAATAGGAGTGACAGGGACCCATTATAGCCTATGGAGGAGTTTGAACCAATCAAAATCAAAGGCGGGACAGTTCAAAATTCAGTAAAAATGCTGAAAAGACCTGATTGGTTGAACTAGAGGGGGCTTGGCTATCCCAGCCAATCAGAGTGCGAGCTACTTCTCCCATTGTAGTCTATGGAGAGATCGGCGCAATGAAATCTCGGCTCTCAGTGCTGTGTGGCATGGAGTATGATTAAAAAACTAATTTTTATTATGTGTAAAATACTGTATTCTCTGTAAAAGAGCTGAAACCTTCTCTAAACTTAAATCAATTAAATCCCAAACAACGCGTTTGTCGCCGAGACCGGCGCTACATCAGGAATTGGGATATAGAGAATTTCCGGGAAATACAGTAATTCAAATTGTTTAAGCTCTTCTGATTGGTCAGCAGAAGTCAGCCAATCAGAATAGGAGGGACAAAGACCCATTATATCCTATGAGAAGTTTTGACCAATCAAAATCAAAAGCGGGACAGTTCAAAATACAGTAAAAATGCAGAAAAGAGCTTATAGGCTGAGCAAGTGGGGGCTTGGCTATCTCGGCCAATCAGAATAGGAGCAACAGGGACCATTATAGCTATGGAGAAGTTTGAACCATTCAAAATCAAAGGCGGGACAGTTCAAAATACGTTAAAAATGCTGAAAAGCTGATTGGTTGAACTAGTGGGGGCTTGGCTATCCAGCAAATCAGAGCGCGAGCTACTTCTTCCCATTGTAGTCTATGGAGAGATCGGCGCAATGAAATCTCGGCTCTCAGTGCTGTGCGGCATGGAGTATGATTAAAAACCTCTTTTTTATTAAGTGTAAAATATTCTCTGTAAAAGAGCTGAAACCTTCTCTAAACTTAAATCAATTAAATCCCGAACAACGCCTTTGTCGCCGAGATTGTCGCTACATCAGGAATTGGGATATAGAGAATTGCCGGGAAATATAGTAATTCAAATTCTGTAACTCTTCTCATTGGTCGGCAGAAGCCAGCCAATCAGAATAGGAGCGACAAAGACCCATTATATCCAATGGAGAAGTTTTGACCAATCAAAATCAAAAGCGGGACAGTTCAAAATACAGTAAAAATGCAGAAAAGAGCTGATTGGCTGAGCAAGCGGGGGCTTGGCTATCCCGGCCAATCAGAGCTCGAGCTACTTCTCCCATTGTAGTCTATGGGGAGATCGGCGCTCAGCGCCGTGCGGCATGGAGTATGAATAAAAAACTCGTTTTGATTAAGTGTAAAACATTATCAGATAAAGCGCTGAAACCTTCTATAAAAATAAACCAGTTAAATCCCTAACAACGCATTTGTCTCCGAGACCGGCGCTACATAGGGAATTGCAATATAGAGAATTGCCGGGAAATACAGTAATTCAAATTGTTTAAGCTCTTCTGATTGGTCGGCATAAACCAGCCAATCAAAATAGGAGCGACAGTGGCCCATTATATCCTATGGCGGAGTATTGAACAATCAGAATAGGAGCGACAGGGACCCATTCCAACCTATGGAGAAATATTGACCAATCATATTCAAAGGTGGGACAGTTCCAAATACAGTAAAAATGCAGAAAAGAACTGATTGGTTGAGCTAGCGGGGGCTCGTCCAGCTTAGCCAATCAGAGCGCGAGCTACTTTCTCATAGAGTTCTATGGGGAAAAGAAATTCTGAGCGAGCTCTGTGATTGGCTAACTTAAAAGAGGTGCAGTTATTTGGACCAATGGGAGAGCGAGCGACGCTCTTATGGGTTTTCTAATGCAATCGGGAATACAACAGTACATGGCCGAAATCAAATAATAAGACTACAGAAGTTGTCCCGATGTGTATATAAAAGGAACATAAAATATTGGGGTAAAGAAAAAAAAATGAATTCAATAAAATCATGTTTATTTCTTTATTTCGGTTGTACCCATACTATAGATCAGTGGCTACCGAAAATAAAGAAATAAAAATGATTTTATTGTATTAATTATTCTTTTTCATTCCCCCAATATTATGGATCATTTTATATACAGATCGGCACAACTTCTGGAGTCTTATCATATGATTTCGGCCATGTTACTGTTGTATTCCCGATTGCATTAGAAAACCCATAGGAGCGTCGCTCGCTCTCCCATTGGTCCAAATAACCACGCCACGTTAAAGTTAGCCACTCACAGAGCTCTCTAGGAATTTCTTTTCCCCATAGACTTATGAAAGTTTGCTGCGCTCTGATTGGCAACTGACGAGCCCCCGCTACTTTAACCAATCAGTCTCTTTTCTGCATTTTTACTGTATTTTGAACTGTCCCGCCTTTGATTTTGATGGTCAAAACTTCTCCATAGGATATAATGGGTCTTTGTCGCTCCTATTCTGATTGGCTGGTTTATGACGACCAATCAGAAGAGCTTAAACAATTTCAATTACTGTATTTCCCGGCAATTCTCTATATTGCAGTTCCCGATGTTGCGCTGCTCTCGGCGACAAACGCGTTGTTCGGGATTTAATTGATTTATGTTTATAGAATGTTTGAGCTCGTTTTCAGAGAATATTTTACAACTAATAAAAATGATTTTTTTATTCATACTCCATGCCGCATGGCGCTGAGAGCGGAGATTTCATTGCGCCGATCTCTCCATAGACTACAATGGGAGAAGTAGCTCGCGCTCTGATTGACTGGGGTGCCAAGCCCCCGTAGTTCAACCAATCAGCTCCTTTTACATTTTTACTGTATTTTGAACTGTCCGCCTTTGATTTTGATTGGTTCAAACTTCTCCATAGGCTATAATGGGTCCCTGTCGTCCTATTCTTATTGGCCAGATAGCCAAGCCCCCGCTAGCTCAGCCAATAAGCTCTTTTCTGCATTTTTACAGTTTTTTTGAAACTGTCCCGCCTTTGATTCTAATTGGTCAATAGTTCTCCATAGATTTTAATGGTTCACTGTTGCTCCTATTCTGATTGGCCGGTTTCTGACGACCAATGAGAATAGCTTTCAGAATTTGAATTACTGTATTTCCCGGCAATTTCCAATATCCTAATTCTTGATGTAGCGCCGTTCTAGATGTTTGGAAAGTGATTTTTTTAAATGTAGTTTTTATTTTTGAGGTTTGAGCTCTTTTCTGAGAATGTTTTCCGCCTTTATAAAGGCGATTTTTTGATTCATACTCAGCACGGACATCTTTAATGATTTCTCGCTGTTTTCCAGCCTATCTCGAATAGGAACACATCTTCGGCGCAGTCCCTTCTGCGCCTAAGTCCGGCACTACGCCCCACACACTGGCGAGGCGTGGCGGACTTTTCCCCGCATGTATGAGCGCACCTCCTCGGACGGCGAATATTAGGCGCAGCGCCGCACTGCGCCCATGTCCCCGCACTGCGCCCCACACACTGGCGAGGTGCGGCGGACTTTACATAGTATGTATGAGCGCGCCCCAGTGCCGACATAAATCAGGTGCAAATTTCGCCGGAAAACTGGCGGAAAGGTGCGCCCCGACGTGGCGAGATTCATACATGTCGCCCCTTGTGTTCAATAGTATCCTTATTGCCCAATAAAATTAAACCTTTACTAGATTAAATCTTCCAAGTAGCTACTTAGTGTTCTCTACAAACTTTGGCACCAGTCTGAGTACTTTAGAAGATGCTTATTTTGCATACTGCCCCCGCCTCCGCTTTTATACTGCTTTGGGAAATCCTATTACGCGCTGCCTGAGGACCAAGGGGAAAACTAAGATTTACTTAACAAAATCTTTATTTCCCTGAGTCTGAAGGCAGCACAGGTATCCTCCCCTCATAAAAATGTCTTTAATGCTTTAAAAAAGAAACAGGTCTGTTCATTGTCTGAGGAGAGCTTACTGTATATGGGTGATTTGTATATACAAAGTAATTAATTATTGAATTATTTTAACCTGATACTTGTTTATTTTCTTATGTCATATCTGTTATGAGGAGGATATTAACCAATTTTGTGCTGCATTATGACTCAGGCAAATAAAGATTTTGGTAAGAAAATCTTAGTTCTCTGCACATTTAGCTGCTAATTCCAGTATGAGACCCAATATCCATGAATGGGGTTACGTCTTTCTGGCTAAAGCAGCCCTATTCCAGTGATAACTAGACATGTGAGAGAACTGCACTAATGATACCCTTAATTTTGAGACTTGGCTTAAATTTTCTTGGTGAGGTCATGAATTACCCATACACCCTCAGGAGTGTATTTTAAACCCCCACTTACTCTGTGCTATTTATAAAGTTAACTTTCTAACTTTTTCAGTTACCAGGTCCAGTGTGTGACTGTTACCTTTGCAATTATTATTAGTTATTTGTATTTTCATAATATAATGTTACCATCTATACTTCAAGATCTTTGCCAGTAGATTGCTTGAGAGTGAACAATGTATGCATATGTTCAGAGTTGGACTGGGGTACCTGGAGCCCACCAGTGGAGTTGACTCCTGGGGCCCACCAGTGGAGTTGACGCTTAGGGACCACCAGTGGAGTTTCCAAAGCAGTGATATTTTATTCACCCATGCAACTGTTCGGCTTTTGAGCCTTTCTAAAGTTCATTTAAGAGTCAAAACATTGCTTGGGAGAATAAAATATGACTGTTTTGGAAGTGCTGCCTGAATATTTCTATTTGTGGTATCAGAGAAGGTATATATAGGTATATATCATATACAGGTATATATGGGTGTGCACCAAATGCTGTTTTTCATTGTTGGATTTATTCTCCATGCCTAAAGGTCCACCCAAGAGTTTCTCCTTATCCCCTGTGTGCTAGTCCAAGCCTGCATATGTTTGTACAGAACACTCATTTCGGGAAAAATTTCATATAGTGGACTGCATTATGCTTCTGCAATACAAGCTTATGGAGATCTCCACGCTGCAATAGAGAGTCTAATAAGCCAGGCAATGCTCTTTGCGGAAAAGGATATGTAAATATGCTCCCCTCCAGAAATAAGAGCAGCTTGAACCATGAATGTAGATTTAAGCTAAGCCAGAAGAATCACTCATCTGTAGACATCTGTTTTGGAGGTTCTTGCCCCTCGTCAGTACAGAACAAGGAATTTGATAACTGGAGGAGAGGCTATTCATGAAGCTGTAGGAGGGTAATGTATAAGATGACAATGCAGTAAAATTCCTCTCTGCTTTCAAGAAATATATGTTACCCTTTGTATCTTTAACAACACAGTTTTATCCTCTCTTTCTAAACACGTGCATGACTATCTGATGTATAATCTACATTTACCTGTTATATTGGACACTTCACTCTGTGAACATGGGACACAGTCATAGCAGCAGACGTGATATCCTCCATTTGCCGCTTTTCTGGATCCTAGAGAACACGGCTCATTACACCAAGACTGTGGCTTCTTGAAAATTTAAGTGAAATATAATCAGTGAAAAGCTACAAGAATTGTTATACTAAGTTATCAAAGTTTGATATTGTGTTATGTTCCTGAACTTGAATTTAATAGATAATATTAAATATATTGACATTGTTTCTTATAAAGAGGAGGTTTGCTTTTGACAGATTCTTTTATTAGGGCTTATTAGGTTTAATTGCTCTAATAAAGTCACATATATTAGACTCCCTCAATTAGGCAGAGCTCACATAACATATTGAGGCACATTAATTAAACGGTTTGTCTGGTTCTAACAAAGAATA
Source organism: Phyllomedusa bahiana (assembly GCA_025379985.1). NCBI lineage: Eukaryota > Metazoa > Chordata > Amphibia > Anura > Hylidae > Phyllomedusa > Phyllomedusa bahiana. The sequence continues at coordinate 54,954 of JAODAL010013893.1, forward strand.
AAGAAAAAACTCACCTCTCTGGCTCTTTTCCACCGTTGAACTCCATTTTGGAACCACCTGCTGATGAAGTCAGGCTCATGAGCAGGTGACCCTGCAGCAAATCACAGGCCTCAGTAGCCACTTGCCATTCAAACAAGAAAAGACTATGGAGAGCCTATGAAAACTTATAGGGTCACATGAACATTGAGTATAATGTAATCAGCTGAGAGCAGTAGGACCAGAACTCAGAGTTGGAAAGGAGACATTTGTTTCTATCTCAGCCCTTTCCCAACCAAATAAAATGTATTAAAAAAAAAAACAGACAACCCCTTTAAATTGTGTAAATATATTTTGGTGCAGATGAACACTTCTTATGGCTTCTTAAAGGGATTTTTACCATAAAGTAAAATTGAGGTGGGGAACTTGCAAATTAAATAATAAACATTTTCACCATTCATCATTATTGAAAAATCAGTACCATTTTTGTTTTAGCTGCTCCCTTAATGATCCATACTGTACAGTTCATCGCCAGGGGACAAGAGCTCCTCAGTCCTGGCCACACATGCTCAGACCTCACCTCCCCTCTCAGGCAGCTTCTGTCAGTCTATTCCCTGCCTAGTAATCACACACACTCTCTGTTGAGTGAGTGTTGTCAAACATTTGCACCCTCTGTACTCCTTAGTAATTTGTAAAACAGTACAAATAAATAAAAAGAAAAAAGAAAGCTCCATCAGGTATGTGCACTGAGAAAAAAAATCCATATGTTTGGTTCCAGCAGGGATTTGAACCTAGGGCTGTTATGCTGAAAGGCATAACTGCTAACCACTCAGCCAACGTCGTAGCTACTCTTGCTTTTTACATAAACAGACCTTTGTTTGACTAGAGTGAGCATGCCCCCTTTTGAACACACTGAAAACTGAATAGAGGATTAACCAAGCATAAAATGCCTTTGTTGTAAAACCCCTTTAAATCAAAATTAATTTTAGTTTTCTTTGAAGCGACATCCCGTCGGTCCTGCCTTCCAGAACATTTAACATGAAGGAGGAAAGGGGTATGGATGAGACTGAGATGGGATAAAGAAAAACCAATCACAGCAAAGGATCTTCGAGTTTGTGACTTTACAGCACAAAGGAAAGCAAGTTTAAAACAGTAAATGCAGCTGCTCAGCTAAATAGAAAACTGATAAAAGCACATAGGAAACATGTTTTAAATTGCCAGAAAGTCCCTTTAAAAAAATTTACAAAATGAAATATGTCTGACATGATAGTATTTGTTGATAAAATATGGTTCACATTTCATATGGAATTAAAAGAACTGTTGAAAATGATTACAAGTCTGTAATTACAAAATTGAATTGGCAACTTGGTGATTATTGTTAGACAGTACAAGCAGACCGACTCCTTGAATCATGCTCAGATTTACACATGAATGCAAGGAGCGGGCTACAAGCATTTATCTGACTGAATAATGGGCGACCATCTATGAAATAATTTAAATTTCTGTGTTTAAAAAATAAAGATATAGATCAATAAACCTTTGGGTCCATCATAAAATAACAGACATTTTAAAAAATAAAGATTGCATTTTTCAGCTTAATAGACATATATTTAGTAAGAAAAAAATCTGGCATAACATTGTCTTGGAGTCCAAAGTCAGAAAAGCTCTTCAGAGAAACGAACCACTGCCCACTTTCATAATGATCATCCTGCTTGGTCACTGAAAGAGCTTTACTGCTGTTAGTAGACATACAGGTCCTAGATGACATATATACTGTATAAATCTTATGTTATGTCAAATGTGGCTTTCTGAATCCACCTAGTAATCTCCAAAACAGATTAACTTCCTGGTCATATGACCATGCGTGTGTTTCGTCAACTCAGAGTGCAAGTCACATAACCCAGTGGCAGCAGTGAGGAATCCTGTATTCAGCTGCAGGTCAGCAAAATGACTGGTGCTACAGCATACCTAGAAGAAGTTTCTTATGGAGTGATCCTTTAAGGTATCCTTAAAATCAACAATGTTAACTGTATTTTCTGTATGGGATATTTCTCAATAAGTCATTATGTCAAACCAGGTCAATAGTAGAAAGCAGTACTTGGTCTGCACATCCCAAAAACGTTTTTGAAAAAAATTATCATAGGTGCACACTGGTGTGGCAGTAACATATAAAAACAATCCAATATCAGCAGCACACTACTAGCACTAAAAAACTATCAAAAAGAACATAGGAATTTTTGGAAAAGCATTTCTGCTCCTTAGGAAACATGAAAAAAAAAATTGAGATTCTTAGTTCACATTTTTTGATCAAAACTGCTTAAGCCCACCTCCCAATCAGCAAGGGGAACTCAATACAGGTGGGAACTTACACTAAAGTTTACCTCTCTTAAGTGCCTGTTCAAACTCCACATCAGGGAGTGAAGGTTCCAGCTACAAGGTGCTCAATATTGACTTAAAATCCTGTGCAGGTGGGTGGAGTGCAAACAAATGCAAAGAGCATTTGCGCTACACCTGATGCCCCTGTTCATGTGCTGTATTCTTCCTGTTCAATAGAATGCATGTGTTCCAATATCTACTTCCGGACATGCACATTTGAACTTTTATTACTTCCGGTTTTGGAGATGCACTATACTGGTTGTGTATGCATTTTCACTGGGATTTTCTTTCCTCTTTTCTTGTTTTTCCTATATATTGTAGGTTTTTGTGGCATTATTGGTGCTATTTTATCCACTTCCAGTATTTGGAATGCATTTGTGTTCCAAAGGTCGTCATATTATTTTCTGTTTGATCTCTACAGCATTTTTTTATGGTATGCTTACTTTAGTATGATATTATTTACTTATGTGTTTTTTGCATTGTGCCTGGTCTTTTGTTTTGGGGTGTTTCTTTTGGATTATATCTATTTTCCTGGTCTTTTCTTTTCAACATCATGTGATTGGGGCATTATTTTTTTACTTTCATCCATTGGTCCTTTTCTCCTTTATATGGCAAAATTTTCCTCTTCCCCCTTACCGAAGCCTTTGCGAAAGGGGGGGGGGTAGGGGGGGGGGGGGGGGGGGGCGTTGTGGGGTGTCTCAGTGTGCTGATAGGGTCGTATCTCGTCCCATTTTTTTGTTACATTGATAGTTATTTTGTGACTGCTTCTCATGACAACACTTTTGGTTCTACATTAGAGGTGGAAAAATCTGATGTATCATTATTAGTTATCATTACGGGGGGTTTACATGATTTATTTGTTTTAACAGTTTATTTCCATTTTTTATATTTTTCGCTTATTTATTCTATGTTTTCTATTAATAATTGTCTGGGAGATGTATTTGGTACGTTATCTTTTGGACATAACTTACCACAGTAGGTTTTTTGGGGTGATTACTTTAGCATCACCATTTTTTTTATCCTGCGAGATGTGTTTTGTCTAACTTGTTCAATAACAAACTGGTCAATGTGTTGTGTTGGCGTAGTATGTGTTTAATCATGAACCCCATTTTTTGTTGTATTTTGTTATGATTGCTAGAACTTACACTGCAACCATTCTTCTCTGTGCCTTTCTGTCTGAGCACCCTCACTCATCACCTCTACAAACCATACCAATCTATTGTGGTGTTTTTAAGCTCTTGGCTTCCCGTACCCGCTTATAACACCTCTCTCCTCCTAACTTCGTCTGCACTCTCCCCTTGCGCCGAATCTCCTTCACGTGGCATACCGCATGCCACAGCAAAATCCAGTTCAATGCATATCGGGCAACTCCTTGACTACAAGTCTTCCCATAAAACCGCTCTTCCCTTCCCATACATTCTCTGCCTTAATCTCTAGATATCTCCCCTCACAGAACAATCACGCCTCCTGCACCTAGACCTGCTTCTCTGCTCATCCTCTTATCAGCTCTCACATAACGTCATCCAAAGACTTCTCCACTCTTGCTCTCCCCCCACACTCTGGAACTCAACTGCCCCTGCAATCACGCTCAGACTCTCCTCACCACTCGTCACTAGCTTCAAATGTAACGGCTTGAAAACCTTACATCTTCTGCGATTGCTATGACCAATATTAGTCATACTTGCACTACTCCAACCGCCACCACCCACTAAACATGTCTGAGCTCCCTAGCACCTTCTGTTTCTTTCCCCTCCTCGGCCTGTAGATTGTAGAGAGTCCCCTCAGGCAGTGGCTCCTCTCTCCCTTCTGTACCAGTTGTTAAGGCCACTTATTCACTGTTAGTGTAATTGTTTGACCAATGTTATACTTATGTACCCGCCTCAATGTACACAGCGGCTCTAATCAAGGGCGCTCTATCAAATAAATAATAATAATAAATGGCCCCACCTTTGATTGGCATTCATAAAGCCAAGACATAAGCCGCTAGCAAGGTAGAATAGGGGCTGCAGCCACAAGATGGAGCAGCAAGGCCAGCATGGGGAATAAGTTTCGCACAGGCAACCAGTCATGCAAGGTAAGACAGGCTGACAGCAGCTGTGAAAGATAACCCCGCTTCGCCAGCATCAGTACACACAACACAAACCTCTCACGTCCTTTCTATTCTCACTACCTCTAAGCCTCCAATCCATAGAGAAGGAAATCCCATAAGGTTCAGGGGACCCCAAACAACTTGGAGGCCCTCCGTGTAACCACCTACAGGTCACTCAAGCCTGTACTGGACATTACCTATACAGGGAGGGGCACAGGAGGACCAACTGGGGCATAAAACAAAGATGGGAAGTCGAGCGATAGTATGTTCAAGTGGATCCATAAAGCCAGGCGAGAAAAAGAAGCTCAGGTGGGAGCCATAAGCCGGTGTAAGTCAGAAGCTCAAGGCAGAACCTATACAAAGTAGATACAGTAAGCTCAGAGAGTCAGAGGCCGATAAGCCAGGGGCTAGCCTGGCCAGCAAACATAAACTTTCACTCTAAAAACTTGCATAACAAAAAGGAAATAAACATAAAACCTCGCTACACACATAAAAATGGAACATTATCTGAAACAAGACATGCACATAGGCTAAGAAAAAAGAGGGCATAAAGTCAACGGAGTCCATGGTCTATGCTATATCTGTAACGATAAAAAAACAACTCATTCTTAAAGGCCTGTTACTCCACCTTCCACGCCTGCGTGTTCATGTATCAGATCATTTATAAAGACGTCTCTGGCTTGGATCACATTAAGATATTGAGACACCCATCATTTAATACTTCCTCTTCATGTATAAGGTCTGTAATTTAGTTCATTTAACTCATTCTATTAGCATCATTAAAACTGTTAAATCATTTCCAGACTTATCTATCATATTGGTATTTACCATAATCCTCCTATGACACGCACCCTTTCCAAATTCATAGTGCGTTTTCGAAATTCAACACTGCTTGTAAAATATTGCTTGGCTCATGAAACCCTCCTTTCCCTCTTCAATCTACAAGTTCCTTACTAGATATTTATATCGTTTCCCAAAATGTTAACCGCTAATAGTTATGCACGTGTAGCTTAGGTAAGGCCCTTCTACATGACAAGTAGCGGCATTTATGGTGAAAATGGGAACTGAATGTAGAATCGAATTCCTAACAGCTGAGGATTGTCTGCGCACAGCTATTCTCTCTTTGACTAAGCTTTCCAAATGCTTAACACATAAGGGATAATACCATCCTTAAGATGGTGCATTTGCTCCATTCCAGATTTTGCCCTACCTGTTGGCCAGGTTGGCCCCGCTCCACTATTCTCTGGGCTGGAACAAAGTCATACATCAGGGAAAGCACTCCTCATTCATTGTTATGGGAACGTTCGGACTATGATTAAACAAATCGGAGATTCAATGGAGCCTTATAGATCAGACGAACCGGGGGGGGGCCAACATCATCATCAATTTAAAGTTGACCCCTGACTTGGCAGTTCTCAGTATAGGTATTGACAACTTTGACCAGCTCTTAAGAATGGCTATTTTTCTTATTCTCAGTATCCACCAGAGTGGTGATTACTTTCCGCTGGAAAAACCCAGCTCTCTCAACAATTTTATAATGTCAGCCCTCAGCATACGCAATTTAACTGTACTGGAACTTATGACTAGCAACCGTGAGGCGCCTTATACACATACCCAAATACTCCTGTATTGCCTCGAATATATATAATAGACATATATATATATATGATAGTACCATATAGTGACTATAAACATATATATCATAGTATATATATAACATACGTATAGTATATATATATTATAGTATATTATTATATATATAGTAATAAGTATATAGCTATATATATATATATATATATGATAAATATTTGATATATACTTATCATATAACTAATGTACACACCCCTTTGTGTCCAACCTCCTTGGGCAGGGTGTGTTTGTCGGTCTCTCTCATTAACCTGTGCTCCTCTGATGACACAGTGCCGCCATTTTCCACCTAGAATCTTCGTAGCAGCTCTCGTCAGGTACGGAAAGGGTGAAGTTCTGTCTTCTGGCCAGGGGTTGACTCAGGAAACCCTGTCTAAGTAAGCTCCAGATACACACTGTCCGCAGGAGTTTTGGGGATAAAACTCTTAGCAGATTTTTTTCAAAAAGATGCAATATGCTGATATATGCTTGGAGTAATTGCAAACTATAAAAAGTGACGGAGTGAAATAACACGATAAGGTATCCAAATATCCAATAACTAAAGTCAAACATACTCCCCCGCTACGGTTAGATGAATGTTACAGTTCTGTCTCTTCTTTTACGTGGTGTGCCTACACAGGTATTCCCACAGTAATTATAGCCATCAGTTAAACCTCAGTCTCTAACGGATCACAGTGATGCAGTGAGAGCAAGATATGGCTGCCACGGTTCAGTGTCAGTTAAACTGTTGGGGCCCCGCAGTTGCCCGAAATCTGCGGCACTTCGTCGGAGCTCTTTGTCTATTGTTGGCTGCATCTTGAAGATCGTCGAGACGGCCTTACAATTGCATGAACAGGTCCACATCACCAAATGTACAACCTTCGGATGGTCAATACAAGTCCTGCATCAGCCTTCAATTCGACTCTTCAATATCAGGCCCTGTCAGCTAGGCTGCCATCCTGTCTGCTGTCAGCATATCAGTCCCCGAGCATCTGCAGTGACAGTGATAGGTTCGCGCTCGGTGCTTCACTTACAGGAGAAGAAGTGATCTCCTGATGGGAAGCAACTGGGGCTCTGCAGCTATGCGAGCTGCTCCACAAAGACTGAGCCTGGTCTCCCTTCTTCAAGGACAGTTCATCACTTAGTGGAAATCGTCAGTCTCTCTCCTTCAGATACAGGCCCAGTAACCAATCCCCTGTCTCCTCCATTCTGTGGTCTCCCACTTCTGCCTCTTCCCAGTCTCCTACTCGCTGCTCTCTCAAGTTCACACCTCTTCCATGTGATGTGTCCACCAAACCAGAGGCTAGTGGGTAGGTCGAATACACCAGTGCATCTCTGGGGAGAGAAGAGATGAATGCCACTCTTTCCTATAGCATCACTGTATCACATTCTCTCGCCTTTGATAGGGATTGCACTATATCAATTACATAATTATATAATATATATACTACTATATTCAATATACTTAGTATAATATATAAATAAATATATAATATACTAATCTATATGATACTTAACTATAAAATTATTATGTAGAAAAGAAATACATGGAGAAAAAGAGGGTGCGCACATCGTGAAGTATCGTTAAAGAACACATATATAGAGGATTGAGGAGTAGAAAATTCACTCTCCCTTGCTAAACATGAACAACACTCGAGTAGGTTGTGCAGTATTATTAATTAGAGCAGCAATGCTCATCACGTAATGGCACCATACAGGGCTTTTTGCAGCCGTAGCCCTTTAACACAGCAGGCAGGCATTACCTTCTAGTCTGAGTTCCCTCTGAAACGAATACAACTATAGACAAGAAATGGCTGGATCGCCAACGGCGCACGTGTGGAATCAGGATGCCAGAGTTTTGGCGAAGGTAAGCTGTTGATTGTCTAAAAAAGGCAAAGGTTTATCCTTCGGCTTTGATTAAAACAAACATTACGACACACCCTAAAATCCTGAACCGCGTTCAGCACACTTCTTCAAGAGCGCCTTCATCAGAGGCAGCTGGGCCTCTGTGTTTAAATCAAGGCGGACAAGGATAAACGTTCTTTGCTTGGGTTTTAGAACAATAAACAGCTTTCCTTCTGGCACAAACACCTCTGGCGTCCTATGATTTCATCGTGCACTGGGGTGAGTTACAGGATCCTGTCCATCTTTGCTCTATATTTTGTGTATATATATAATAGTTACGTATATATATATAATAGTATGAACTATAATATAGATAGATAAGATATGATAGAATATTAACATTAGATAGATAGATAGATACGATATGCTTTTGTAGCGACACAAAGTATTTGGAAGCAGCCGGTATAACTTACGGCCAATTAGGCTCTGTTTCTTGGGAGCATGGGATAAGGGCAATGGTTTAGCTAGGTCTAAATTAAATATATATGCACACACTGTGTATAATTACTTATATATACTATACTATATATAACTATACTTCCAGGTATGGGCCTCGCCTCCCCGTGCTTTTTTCCATTCCCCCTGGCTAATGCTTTTGTTCATTCTTTCTTTTCACTTCTACCATCAGGTTTAATGTTTAATGTTGCCGTTTGTCCTAGCTTTAAACCATTAACTAATGATCCACCCATTGTTACATGTTGGTGATGCATTGTTGTTTTACCTGATATGTAAAATTTTACTTTCTTTTCAATAAAATTATGTTTAAATAAGCAGCTCCCTTCTCTGCACTGATGAGTGAAGGCAAAGACTACAAAAGAGTTTTTCTATATGGTGCTCTTCTGGATTGCCTGCATCCCTGGAGATCCAAGTATCAAGCGCTATTTAGATGACGTTCAAGATACTCCACCCTACAGGGGCTTATAATAACCAATGTTTATATTTCTACAGGCTCAGGCAACAGATATCGGTTAGGGGAAGGTTCCTTTCAATGAATGTGGTTGAGCTGCAAAAACAGACCCAGCCTAAGGACAAGAGTGGAGCTGTTTAGAGAGAGACAAAAAGTGATCGCTCTTCTTAATATGTGATTAGGCCCTATGTTCGTTAAATGTCTCATCAAAAGAGAATTTAAAAGATGAATGTATTTATATGTGATTAATGTATTTGTGGCACATTTATAGTTTTTTTTTACGATACTTAATATTAAAAAAAAATACATTTTAGAAACGTCCTAGATCACAGTAATTGAGCTTGATGTATAATTAAGTTTCCTCTTACTCTGTCATTTTTCCATGTTATAGTTTTTGGGTCAATATTAAGCACCATTTCTTCTAGACGAGAGTCCTGAAATGTGGCCAAGACTGTTCTAATCATTCCATAATGATTCTTCTTTTTTTCTGGGAAAGCCCAAATTATTAAGTCCCACCTTGAAGTCACCTCACTTTTCTCATTAAATTCAATAAGTACACCAGAATGATCAACAAAAGCAAAATGCTTCATATGCCTGGAAAACTGTTGAAAAACAATGAAGTTTTGACAAGAAGTTAGACATTAATTCTGGTAATGACAAAACTGTGAGCCTTAAAGTAAAACAAGGGGGACTGAATGAACAACTGGCAACACCAGCTTTTTGATGATCATAAACTTGTTCTGGAGTCAAATCTCAGAGAGGAAACAACTCTTTTGATTTCAAAAGATTAGCATTTTACAAAATTTTTTAGTGCAGTTTAGCAAAAAATCTTCTTAATTAAAAATGTTAAATTGGGCAATGATGTGGCAGATGAGGTTTAATACTGATAAATGGAAGGTTGTGCAGATGAGAAGGGAGAACTCATACCATGACTACTTTTTAAATGTAAAAACTCTGGGTTAAACCAACAAGGAAAAGGACTTGGGAAACTTATTGGACAGTAAACTTAACTGTAGCAACTAGTTTCAGGAAGCTGCTGCCAAGGCAAATGGGACCACATGGTGTATTCGAAGTGGTATAGATGCACACAATGAGAATATTGTTCTCCATTATAAAAATCACTGGTCCGACCACACATGAAATATTGTGGACAGTTTTTGTCACTGTTGCACAGGAAATACATTGTAGAGTTCAAAGGCACACAGCAAAAATAATTAAAGGAATTGGTGGGCTACAATATCCAGAAAAATTTTATTGCGCACATTAGTAGCGTAGAATGCACCTGAGTCATAAATGTGTAGCTTCATACAGTTGTAGTACGACACGCCTCAAGGACACCCTCACATCTTAGGCACTTTATAAAGCGCCTAATTCTGGAGTGCGCCTTCTCATACATCAAGTGGACAGGGCTGCTCCAGTTTCTGCGATGAAAGGACAACAGACTACTGACGCAGCCCCATACATACATGTCACCCTTTTTACATTGTAAAAAGGCAGATCATATTTAAAGTGAATTGGTAACATCCTCTACATGTGCAATTCCACCAGTTCCTTAAAAGGGTTGTCTCACTACATTGATTTATCTTACTTTAGTCTTGTTTTCTTGGTTTCATTTTTGAATTCAGTGTTTGCTGGTTACTACCAGCATGCAGTGATGAGCTGCTGAGGACACCAGGTCTGTAGCTATAACAACCAGCTCTAGAAGCCTATCAGGTGAGATTGAGCAGGTCTGTAGCTATAGCAACCTGCAGAGCTGATGCAGCCCATACAAGAGGGGATATCTAGGAATAGGTAGGACACTGTTAATGTACATATATTGCAAAGTGACTTGTTTTTGCAAGATCTTTAACTTAAAAAGCAGCAATCTTTGTAGTGAGACAACCCCTTTAATGGATCATAAGCCCATATGGATCAAGCACTTATGATCCCACTCTCTCTTGATGTTTTCCCACCTTTTAGACTCTTTGTTTGGTTTTCCTTTTCTGGCTTTACAGTACATCTTTCCTTGATGTAGGAGTTTCTCAGTGATTACCTCTAGGTTTTACATATTTTTTTACACAACCTGAATGGATAAACAAGCTGCTTGTTGGCTTTTGGTACCATCTCTATGCTGCTAGTTATACTTCATCCCTGCTCTACTATAAAACACTGCTGATTGCTATTTGTCTCCATCTTCATGTTCTCTCTACCTAAATTTAAATCTAAAAAACCTGATATTTCTATTTCAGTGTGTGTTACCACCATAACCCCCAGGTAGGTAGAATATTTATTGTCTTAGAATTATGTTATGTTATATACATCAAAATGAACTTCACTCACTGTATTTAAAGGGGTTTTCTGGTTATTTTTTTTTTTTTTCAGTCAGGACACTGCTGCACAATGAAATAAAAAAAAATCCTTCACTAACCTTTCCTCTTACCTCCATTCCATCACTGCTCTATCCTCAGCCTGCCGGTCTTCTGATTCTTTCTGGTCTTGATCTGAACAGGACATTACTGCTCCAGTGGTTGATTATCTACAGCTGTCAAATTGGTAGACACCATCATTCAGAGTGTTTACTTTTGAACGGTGTCATCATCCAGTGGCACTTTAAATCTGAATGTCCAGCTTGGATCAAGCGAAGAAGAAAACAGAAGACCAACAGAGAGTGATTACAGCATAGAACTGGAATAGAGGTGATATGATTGGGGAGTATAGTTTTTTTTTATAGGGCAACGGTATCCTAATAAAATTAAATAAGCGGACAACACCTTCAATCCCTTCTTTGCTCATCTCAACGGGTACTTAAAAACAACTCCAGAATATGCAATTTTCTTACTGTGGTAATTGTAAAACTCTTATTTTGGCCATGGTATATCTTTGCATATTTTTTGATTACTTTAACATTCTATCAATGGCTCTTCTCTGTATAGTGGGGAGATCTCATTGAGGATCGGAAGGCAAAACTTGTCTACTGAAATGTGAGTAGAAAGAAAAGACTTGAAGCAGTGGCATAAAACAAAACTCAGAATAAAGAGAATTCAGTGAAGAGATTAGGGATTTACACAACATATTTTATATCAAGAAAAGCATTATGGGAAAGGAGTTGAGAAGCTCTAGCGCCTTCTTTTGGATGTAACAAATCCTCAATTTGCTTTTGACCTACTGGATCTTTGGAAAGCAAGAAGGGATATTTAGCAAAGCCAGCATCACTCATCTGTATACAGCCATTTCGGGGTTTTCCCCATCTCAGCTCCTTTCCCATAATGCCTTGTGATATGCAGATGCTTCGTGGAGTGCAAAAAGGCAATTTTGAATCTCCACATGCCTATATAGGCGCTCTCCCTAAGGAGAGATATTCCTTTTCAGAGCTACTCATTGCCTCCCATTCAGCCAAGCTAGTATCGGTCTGCTCTGTACTGACCAGGGGTAAAATCCTGAAACGACTGTATACATATGAGCGATGCTGGCTTGGCTAAATAACCCTTTTGCTTTCCAAAGATCTAGTGGGTCAAAATTAAATTCAGGATTTGTTACATCCAAAAGAGGGCGCTAGAGCTTCTCAGCTCCTTTCCCATAATGCCTTGTGATATAAAGATGCTCTGTGGAGTGCAAAAAGGCAATTTCGAATGTCCATGTGACTAAATAGGCACAACATATTTTAGAAATGGAATGACTGAGATTTACTGAGAAACAAGGTTGACCATTTGTCTACTCAGGAGATGGTGTTTGTGAGGAGAGGGCAGCGTGATGCTACATGATGATCCTCTGAGGCTCAGATAAAACATGTAGATTGCATATTACTTACTTCTTGTCTTAATCCAGATTTCTGTAAACTAGTTCTTCTTAGTAAAATTTTGCTGAGCACAAGACCCAGAATATTAACCGATGCGTAGACATAGTACAAAATATTATCCTTATACGATTTTGCAGGGAAATCATATATCTCCGTGCAATTAACTACAGGCCTCCCTTCATATAATAGTTTTAAAAAATCATTTTTCTTTCTACTTTTAGTCAGACAGCCAAAAAACAAGAACCAAAGATCTTCCAGCAGTGGGTCTTGTGGATGTGTCAAGGGGTTTAGATTCTCCATTACGTTGAAATTAGGGATTTGTTTTCGGGGTAACATGAATATTAAGCTGCAGTTGATTAATTGAATGTACACCGCTCCTGCATCTAGAACATTAACCCAAGATTGATGAAGGATCAAAGTGATATTTTTCGTATTAACTGTACTGAGAAAGTAAGCATAATTTGGATGGTAAACACCACAAACCACAATAACTTCAGCACGTGATTTCTCAATCTTGTCCAATCTCATTTTGTTCACATCATAATTGTCTTTTAGTAAATTAATGATAAAGTCTATACAGATCCCATGCTGGATCATCAATCTACTAAGCACTGCTGATTCCATCTCACCAATCCCTTTATCCGGTGTAATAATTCCAACCCAGTTCCATCCAAAATATTTCAGACACTTAATGATAGCTGCATATCGAACACGATCATCAGAAGCAATCTGAAATAATGTTGGATATAAGGCTCTATCACTCAGGAGTGGGTCCGCAGGTCCGGAATTCATCTATAGGAACAGAACACAGAAGCAAACTGTGATCACGACCATATGTTCAACTGCAAATGTATGTATATTATGAAGTGTTGCATAATATAATGGGAGCACCACTTACTTGTGTATATTTATATAGACTGAGAAACTGTACTAAGGCGGTATTTGATTGGAATCCAGAATTAGCCAAAAATGCAGCCACTTCTCCATGGTCCACACAGGAGTAATTTGGGGTCTCCTTGTCTTTTCCAGAGATTATCTGAATGGCAGACTTTAGAGATTTCCTTGGGTTTCCACACGTATCAAATATGTGATAGCCGAGAGTTACATTGGGCAGCAAGTCCGGATTCTTGTTAATCTCGTCAACACTAAAAATGAAGGCTAAGATGTTTTTATATTCTTCAATTTGAATTCTAAAATATATACAATGTCATGATTGTAAATACATAAACCATTCACGCAATGTACAATGAGCAATTACTTTCCAAGCCTAGTTTTGGTCTATTGGTTCCTCAGTAAGATGCATTGCGAGGGTCTGTAATGATCTTCTGTACCCTCAGTGTCCAGTCTGACATATTAAACTTACCTTAAGTGGCCCATTCCCGTCCTATAGGTTAGCTTTAAATATAAGTAATAGTGAATACAGATCATTACCAAATACATTGCTGCTCTAATTTCACTTCATTTCAGAGTAAGAGTAGTTCTTGTCTCCTGCTTGTTTTCATAAGTTTCTAAAATTAATGACCACCTCTCTCTGCTCTATAAGTGGTCTTACACTGATGAAGTCACTCCATGTTATGTTTAATCACTTTTTGATTACTGGGAAAAACGATAACCCTTTAGAACAGAATTAAGCCTTGTGCCATCCTGTCCGGTCTGCAGAGTACACATCTGTGTATTTATATGAAAAATAATACTCATCAGCTAACAATGTGTGCCAAGAGCACATACATTTTTTTTTTTTTGTCTTACTGGAAGCTTCCATTCTTACAAAATACTGTTAGCTCATATTTATAGCCAGACATCTTGCTTGGACAGTGTCATTGTTTTTCACATTAAGAGACTGAAAAGAGTAAAAAGATCCAGATGGGAAACTCCCTATAAACTACTTTCACATGGCAGTATTTTGCATTAGTATTGGTCAAAACCAAAAGGGCAACAAAAGCACAGGAGCACAATGGAAATATTTGCATCCCTTCCTTGTTGAGGATCTACTCCTGAGAATGAGCCATGTTAAATTCACCTAAATCTACACAACTAATAGTCCTGTAATCATGTACACATAGAACCTTCGTAATGGTACAGAGTCTGCAGGTCCAGATAAAAGCCTGATATGCTCTTTACAGGGCTGCTCCAGAAGTCTGGTGTCTTTTCATCCTGAAAACTGGCACAGTCCTGTTCGCTATATTTTAATGAAGCGCACTCCAATATTAGGTGCATTGCAAAGCGCCCGCGGCACTTTGTAATGTGCCTGAGGTCGGGGAGCGTGCTGGAGGCGTGTTACACTGCAACCGTATGAAGCTACACTTCTATGACTTTTGACAGGCAAATCCAGGCTCATTACTGCTGGAACAGGTAGAGCGCTTTAAAAGTGGTTTACCTGAGCCAGAAGTGTCGCTTTGTAGCTAGAAGGCGCTATATCTATGACCCTCACCAAAAAACATTAATTTTTCCCTATTTGTTTCTGTATTATGATGCACCTGTGAGGCACTGCATTCTTTTCTAGAAGCAATGTAATAATGTAGAACATATAAAGTATGCAGAAACCAAAGTGGTAAAGTCATCAAACATACTCACTCTACACAGTAAAAATATAAACAAATGTCATCATAAAACTTGGGAACATAAGTACTATCAAAATGAGCCGAAATCAGCCCTCCAATAATGATGTCTCCTTCCTTATAATATTCATATTCAAAGTCAATTATCATTTTTGTCAGGCTACACATCGAGGTTACTTGACCACAAAATGTGACAGGTAGAAAGATACTAAACACAAAAGAGATGGAGTATACGAGAGGTCGATCCATGACTCCCGGGTTCTTCTTCTGAAGTCTAATCACTGACAGCTCCACAGAGTCTCAATGAATGAGAGAGATGACGATCAGCAGCTGCTTATAAGCATTACCTGCGACTGACTTGGATTTAGAGATGGCGCAGGAGGATTGACAGACACTGTAAAAATAGCTATAATTCACTATGTAAATATGTTTTGTGCTTTATTTATTCACAGGATCTGAATTCAGAAAGGATTTATCAGTTGTATATTTAACACTACAACTGAGCTCATTCCTAATATATCACCATTCATATAAATCCTTCAATGGAATTATGCAAAAATGAACTATAATGTTAATGCCCTCTGCCTAATATCCCCTAAGGCCTGTGCCATTAACGTGGTCTGTTATGGTTGTGGGTGGATGGTGGATCCTCTGGGCCTTCGCGAGCATTGATGGTAAAAGTGGAGACCATGCCGGGGACCAGAGTCTAAGAGGTCCCCGGTCATCACAGGAGCTTGTCACAAGGCTGGACGGGCTTAGCTGTGGGAAACCTCCAGGTCACTATCCCTGATGGGACTACTCGTGGTGAAAGCAGAAGTGCAAGATGGAAGGACACCGGGTATCGGCAGAGGTAACGAATCTCAGCAGGTAGCAAAGTCCCAGGTAGGCAACAGACTGGTACAACTGCAGGTGTCAGCAGTAATAACACAGATAACAGGCTGGTGCAGCAACAGGAAACAGCAGTAGTATACATAGGTAACTCAGGAGTCAGCTGCAGGTAACACTGGTTAACTCAGGTACATCAACAGCACAGCAGGCAGAGGTCAGGATCACTGAAGAAACATCAATGAACTGAGACTGGAGCAGTTACAGAAAGTTCCTTTATCACAGGAGGTCACAGTTCATTGGACAGGTAATTGGGTACTGTCCTTTTAAATATTGGGATCAGAAATTGTGGGAGCAAAAGAGTGACACACAAAATTCCTGCAGAATTTACCACACAAATATTTTAGAATCCTCAATTCAATTTTCCAACACCTATATACCTAACTACCTACTGGAGGGAGGGGGGGGGGGTGTTATTTAACCATAATGGGAATCTATAAAGAAAAGTTTGCTGACCCACTTTCCTATGATAGTAAATTCGGATGCCTGCCGTCAGGGATTGGGAGCCCCATTGTTCCTATATAGGACCCAAGAAGGTAGGTAGCTATACAGTATATATGTAGCTTTATATGTATATAGGGCCCCCAGTCTGTATTCAGGTATAGCTCCCTATAGTGTGTAGGCAGGTATAGGTCCCCATAGTTTGTAAGCAAGTATAGGCCCCCTCAGTTTGTAGGCTGATATAGGTCCCCATAGAGTTTAGGCAGGAATGTGACCGCATAGTTAATAGGCAGATAGAGGCCCTCATAAATTTTGGCAGGTATAGGTCTCCATAGTTTGCAGGCAGGTATAGGCCCCATAGTTTATAAGCAGGTATAGGTAATTCTTGTCTGTACGCAAGTGTTCAGGCTCCAGTTAAAAATAAAAATAACAGTACTCAACTCTCTACCCTGCTGTTCTGAAAAGGGACTTGTTGCTGTTTTCCCACACAGGTGGCATGGCATCATCATGCCATGGAGACAATATGATGACCCTCTCAAACCGTCTGTGCTGGATACTCCGGAGGGTTGCTCTTCTGGAGTACTCAGCGGAGCAGGAAGTGCTCGCTTTCTGCTCCTCAATAGCAGTTTTAACTGCATACACTTCCCAAGGAGCTCCATACAACTGAAAAGATTGCCGGCGCTCCGGGCCCACGGTAGCAGCCATGAATTTGATGATGAACTGGCAATTTAATGATGATAGCGGGACATAGGGCATTCTGATGGGACATTGCTAGAGATGGGCGAATTTCTCAAAAATTCGATTCGGTGACTTCGCCGAATTTTCCGACAAAATTAGTTTCGGTGCGAATTACTTTGGGACGAATCACGTTAAAAAACAACTATTTTCAGGCTGCACAGAGCCTGTAGGGTGCAGTAGAACGTTGTGCCATGCTTAAATATGCAGAGGGAGCTTGGTTTGGTCTTTATACAATGTTGTGTTTTAGTATGACACGCATATGACTGCCGCCGCTCTTAGAATCGCTTCACTATAAAATTCCCTGGGCACTTAAGAGGACAAAACTGACCAAAAAACTGAAGCGGGAATGTTGCCTGATAAAGTCATGGCAGCGACAGCTGGAAAAAAACAAGCTGAGGGCTCAGGTGGCAACATCAGTGACAGAGTGTGGAGTTCACGGCAGCAGCCACAGCAGCATGAAGTCAGAGAGTGGAACAATGACATTCTGGAGGTGGCAAAAACAGGAGTAGGCCACAGAGTGGCACAATGACACAGTGTGGAGGTCACGACAGCAGCAGCATGAGGTCAAGCAGTGGCACAATGACACAGTGTGGAGGGCACGGCAGCAGCCACAGCAGCAGCAATAGACGTAAAAGAAAAGTTAGGCCCCAATGACAACAAATTGTGAATAGGTCACGGCAGCAGCCACAGCAGCAGCATGAGGTCAGACAGTGGCACAATGACATTTGAGGTGGCACAACAACAGGAGTAGCGTCACAGACAGGGGTGAAAAAGGAGTGGCAAGGGGCACAATGACACAGTGTGTAGGTGACGGTAGCAGCCACAGCAGAATGAGGTCAGAGAGTGGCACAATGACATTCTGGAAGTGGCAGAAACAGGAGTAGGCCACAGAGTGGCACAATCCAGTTTGGCTGCCCAGTAGTCCAGCGGATCTTCTAACTAGGGTAGGCAGAGTGCTGTCCAAGTAGGCCACCACCTGTTGGTTCAGGGACTGCTCCAGATCCTGCTGTTGCTGCTGCTGCTGGTGAGTGCCCTCCTCACTAGGCGGGTGACGTAAGCTTCTCATCAGTGACTCCAGACTTAAGTTACTGCTGATGGAGCTGGTACTGCTCCTTCCTACCCACCTTCCCCTAGCAGCCGTGGCAGTAGTACGTGAGCACTGAAAAACCCCCCCGGTCAGACCTGTCAGAGGAGGGATGATGCCGCACATAGGCAGCGGCCAACTGACTACGGAGGATTTCTCTATAGTATTTGAGTTTGTCCTCCCTCTCAATAGCTGGGAAAAAGGCTTCCATTTTGGACCGGTAGCAAGGATCCAATAGGGTGGAGAGCCAGAAGTCATCCCTCTGCCGGATGGTGACTATTCGGCTGTCACTAGCCAGGCAAATCAGCATGCCACGGGCCATCTGCACAAGTGACTCCGAGGGGCTCCCTGCCTCCATCTCCACTGTATACTGCCATGGTGCTTGCGGATCATCTACCTCGTCTTCCTCATCTCCATCTACCTCCTCCAGCTGCTCCTGCTCCTCCTGTCTTGTCTCCTGGGTAGAAAATCCACTCATTTCACCAGAAAATGCTTCTGCTCCATTGTCCTCCTCCTCCTTCAGTTCAGTCCCCACCGGACTTATGTAGTCGCCACGTCTCCAGTCCCCTGCCCAGACAGATTTTTCAGCATCTGTTCCAGTACATGAAGCAGTGGAATGACCTTATTCATCCCGTAGTCCTGGCGACTGACAAATAACGTAGCCTCCTCGAATGGCCTCAGCAAACGGTAGGTGTCATTCATGAGCTGCCACTGGCTGACATCAAATTTACACATGGGAATACTCCTGTCCACCTGGATCATCAAAAAATCGTTAATGGCCTTTCTCTGTTCATACAGTCGGTCCAACATGTGCAGGCTGGAATTCCAACGGGTGGAAACATCGCATATCAGCGTGTTTTGGGGGAGGCTGTTCTGACTATGCAACTCGAGTAGGGTGTTACTTGATTTGTAGGAATGGATCAAGTGCATGCACAGTTTCCTGGCCATTTTCAGAATCTTGTGAAGATCGGTGGAAGTCTTCAGGAACCTTTTCACAACCAGATTGAACACGTGCGCCATGCAGGGCGCATGGACCATCCCTCCTCCATGCAGCAAGGACACCATGTTCCTCCCATTGTCCGTCACCATGGTTTTGATTTGCAGTTGGTGCGGAGAAAGCCACACATCGATTTCTTGCTGCATGACGCGGAGCAGTTCCTCCCCTGTGTGACTGTGTTCGCCGAGGCAAGCCAGGTGTAGAACTGTGTGACACCGCTGTCTCCTACACATGTGGTATGATGGAACAGTACTTGTGGAGGCTGAGATGGTGGTGGTGGTGGAGGAGGAGGCGGACATTGGCGCAGGAGCAGCAGTTTGACAACGTGGAGGAGAGAGTTGTTGGTGTGGCTGGGCAGGAAGCACATTCACCCAGTGGGCCGTAAACGACATGTACTGGCCCTGACCGTAGTTACAGCTCCAGACGTCCGCGCTGCCGGCACCTTGGAACAAACCGATAGGCTCAAGGACTGGCCCACCTTCTGTTCTACATATTTGTGAAGGGCTGGTACTGCCTTTTTGGAAAAGAAAGTACGGCTCCGAACTCTCCATCTTGGCTTGGCACAAGCCATTAGTTCTCTGAATGGTGCAAAGTCCACCATTTGGAAAGGGAGGGACAGAAGTACCAACAACTTGGACAGGAGCACGGTCAGCTGCTGCACCTTAGGATGGTTGGACGCATACTGTCGTCTCTCTGCAATCGCCTAGCTGAACGACTGCTGGCGCCATGAGTAGCGAGGAGCAGGAGCATCTGGACCGGGCAGATGATGTCAAAGAGAAACAGCTCCCTTCTGCAGAGGTGGTGGAGCCTTGACTGGCTGCAATGGCATGAGTTCCACTGGGCGCTGCTGCTGCTGTTGCTGAGGCGGCAGGATGGATCACCACATCTGAGCCACGTTTCTCCCAGGCCACCGGATGGTGATGCTGCAAGTGTTGACGCAGGACCGTGGTGCCAACGTTAGCTCCCTGGCCACGCTTCACTTTCTGCCCACAGATTCTACATATACCCATATTTGGCTCCTCCGGTGTCTTAGCAAAGAACTGCCACAGTAACTGATTTTACCGCCAACGCTCCACAATGAGTGACTACTGCCGCCGCTGCCTCGCTGAGCCCCTGTGCCGCTACTTTCTTGGACCTGTGATTTTCTACCCCGTGCCCGCTTGGCTCCCGACCTCACACTGCTGCTACCCTGCTGACTCGCGGCTACACAACCCACTTGCTGGCTGCGCCGCTGCCTGACGCGCAAGCTGACGCCCTCTTCTCCTGACCTTGCCTCACCCGGCTCCCAAATGCGGTCGGCTACATCATCATCAATTTGTGTTTCATCGTCACTGCTGTCCTCATCACTGGTCTTGGTATGCAGAGGCTGACCCCTCACAACATGACCTCCCATGCCACTCTCCACATCTATAATTTTCCGCCTACTGCAAGAATCAGGTGATATTGGCCCCATTTCTTCGCTGCCAAGTAGCTGCTGACTGCCCTCCTCAAATTGTTCATCCTCACTATATAGTGGCGCTGAGCCCAGACCACATAGTAGATCTCTGGCTGAGGGAACCGGATGGGACAGAGGCGGGTTGAGGACAGGTGAGGGCTGCTGACCCGCTCCTGGGCCATGCCAACTAAGGGTTGTGTCTGACGTTTCCACCGACTCTTGGCTGGGGTTGTCAGATGTCATCTGGGAGGAAGTGGATGACCTAGTCAACCAATCAAGAACCATTGGGTTGCTGAACAACCAACGGCCGCTAGATGACATCGGCAGTTCTGGCCTCATCGGGTACCCCTGCTGCGACGTTCCCTTGCTGTGATGCCACCTGGGCCTGCTCCAGGAATGTTTGTGCCACTGCCACTTGCAGGTGAAGAGCCTGCCACCTCTCTGTCTGACATACTGTTTGTTCTAAAATGTACAGACACTGTTTGATGAAGATATCTGTATATGATAAATACACACCCTGTATTTGACTCCAAATGAACCCAGTAACAAGCTTGGGTAACCCTTGGATATAAATTGCACTCCACAATGGGCAGGAAAAATTTACTTGTATGTGCCGTTTAAAAACACTGTGTATTTTACTGAATATAAAAGCACAAACAGGCTTAATTAACCTTCGAATATGAATTATGCTACATTCAAAATTTCTTCTTTGGCGGTGAAAAGAACGTTTCTTTTACTAAGTACAACTGCAGAAAAATAAAAGAAATGTGCTGCCAACAATTACCAGCTTTGCAGCGTGTTAAAATGGCATGTATTTTACGGAAAACCAAACAACAGAAAAAAACTTGTAATTAACCTTCTGATATCAATTATGCTGCAGGGAAATTTCTTCTTTGGCAGTAAAAAAGAACGTTTCTTTTAGTGACCACAACAGCAGAAAAACGCTTATTTAACCCCTGGATCTAAATTGCGAAAAATAAATGAGCAACCAAAAATTAGGTGGTATTTGAATTGTAAAAACGCTGTTTCTTTAACTGAAATACAACGAGGAACAGGCTTAGATAAACCCTTGGAATATTCAATGTGCTCAAGAACTGAGCCAGAATAGCATTAAAATGTATATGCAGCTGAATTGGCGCTCACTGGACTTCAGTTCCATACCACAAAATCAGAATTAGAACGTAAGAGAAGCAGTCTCTGAGACAAGCTGTGACACCCCCCAAAAATCGCTGTATAAAAGTGAGTTCTTTAGTAAGAGATATCATAAGTAGTGTTGAGCGATTGCGTTGGCTATCGAGATCGAGCGATAGTCGATAGTCGGCCGCTATCGATAAGGTTTTTCGATAGTGAGCATCGATATGCGCCTGATGACCATTAAAGTCTATGGGAGAGGGGAGAGCAAACAACACCTTCTTATTACACACAAAAAAGGCTGGAGAAGGCTGAAATTAACATCCACAACAGTCAAATTGGTACGTGCTACATCTTAGGCAACACACTTGGTTTAAAAATGTCATATAAAAAAAGTCACAGACCATTTTACTTATCCCTGTCTTGTTACCACAGCCTGACCCTTTTAAACCTTGCATCCCACCACAAATTAAAAAGGCCTGACGGCAGTATGATTTGAAAACCATCATGTTACTTGAACCTGGACATTGAATATCCCTGTCCTGGAACGCAGCATGTGCCCCAAAACCTGCATGACCCCAACATTTAAAAAGTTCCGCAAAAAGGAGTCTTTCAACCACCATTTTCGTTTCACTGGACAGTTGACTTATACCTGTCCTGGCGACACCGCATGAGCCCAAACCTGCATGACCCCCCACATTTAAAAAAAGTGCCGGAAGGAAAAAGGAGTCTTTCACCATCTTTTAGTTGTATGGACATTGACTATACCTGTTCCTGGGCCACAGCATGAGCCCCAAAAACTGCATGACCCCCACATTTAAAAAGTTGCCGGTTAAAAAGGAGACTTTCAACATCCATATTTAGTTGAAAACTGGGACATTGACTATACCTGTCATGGGCCACAGCATGACCCAGGGCCGGCGTGACAGTGGGTGCGGGGAAAACCCAGGCAGGCGTTCATGTCATCTATTAACACGCAGGTTAAAATGGCCCTGATGAGCAGAGCAACGCAAAACTGACGTTGCTGAAGCAGAGTGCGGAAGCGGGAAGTGGTTGTGAACTCAGCCTTCCTCTGTACACAGTCAAATACCTGGGAGCGCTTGCATCCATATGAGTGTGGACCAATGAGCTTCACTTGAAATATGGTGTGTTTAACGCTTCCTGTACACCAGGTGCCCATTATCTTGGCATTCTTTTTCTCATTTTTACTCAACGTGTGGGAGGAAAATGGTCTCGTACTTTGTTCTCTGTCCGTGCTCCATACTCCGATGTCTATGAATAACCTACTCTGGTTAAAGTTTTCCTGTACCTCCTTGTACAATTCGAGGAATTTTTTTTAACAGCTATTTTGTACATGCAAGTCTTTTTAGTACTTTAATTCTAGAAAACACTATTTTAAAAATAGGATGGAATCCCACCTGTCTTTGTTTCTCTTTTTTTCATTGTATTAAATGGGTTGTCTCAATACAGGATTTGATTGATAGCTATGTTAAAGATCTTGCAAAAACAAGTCATTTTGCATTATGTGTCCATTTAAAGTGTGCCCTACCTATTCCTGTTTCTGACAGCACCATCACCCTTTGAGCCACTCTTGACAATTGTGAAGAAACCATAATGTTCTGTTAGAAACTACATTTTTTAGAAAAAGGACCTGTAGTATGCTGCATGTCACAGCAAAATGCCCCCAAAAATTAAAGCATTGACTTGAGCACTTTGGTCAATTGTGAAGAACAAATGTCTGATTAGAAAACAACATTTTTTTTAGAATAGGAACCTGTAGTATAGCTGCATGGTCACAGCAAATGCCCCAAAATTTCAAAACCATGACCCTGGGAGCACGTTTGTTTCAATTGTGAAGAACCAAATGTCTGTTGGAAACAACATTTTTTTATAATTAGGACCTTGTAGGTAATTGCTGCCATTTCAAAAGCAGCATGACCCAAAAAAATTATAAAATGACTTCTCACACGCTG
Organism: Phyllomedusa bahiana; assembly: GCA_025379985.1. NCBI lineage: Eukaryota > Metazoa > Chordata > Amphibia > Anura > Hylidae > Phyllomedusa > Phyllomedusa bahiana. The sequence goes on from JAODAL010013893.1 coordinate 78,850, forward strand.
TTAAAAAATTCGTGAGGGAGAAATACCACTTAGAAGCCAATTTCTGTTTCAAAGGACCCATGATTATTGCTTGTATCTCACAGCTACCATGACCCCAAAAATTATAAATATGACTTCCCTAAGCCACTATTAAAAATTGTGAGGGAGAAATGCCACTTAGAAGCACATTTCCTGTTCCAAGGACCATATTTTTAGCTGATCTCAACAGCACAGGACCCACAAAAAATTATAAATATGAACTTCTCAGCCACTATTAAAAATTGTGTGGTTGGAGAAATGCCACTTAGAAGTCACATTTCTGTTCCAATGGACCATGATTATTGCTTGTATCTACCACAGCAACTGACCTCAAAGCCATTGACAAATGCGAAAACTTCCTAAGATAAAGTTTAGTAAATGGAATACGGTCGTTGTCATGTAACCTTGCTGTTCTTTTACGTCTCCTCACAGCAAAACCAGCAAAAATGAACTGTTGGAAAGAGAATAAAAAATTGCAGTAAGAAATGATCATTTAAAAAAAAGTTTTCAAGGGACCATTTCGTTTGGAAATGGAAGTGATGTAGACTGGCAACTAATCGGTGACCTCAGCCTATTGGGGCCACAACTCATCAGGGAGATCCATGCTCATTCATCTTGATTTGAACTTCAAACGATCCACATTATCTGTGGAAAGCCGGATGCGTTTGTCTGTAATGACTCCTAAGCTGTGCTGAAGGTACGCTCAGATATGACGCTGGCTGCTGGGCAGGGACAACACCTCTATGGCGTGACGAGCCTGCTCGGGTTCATTCGTCCATTTTGGAACCCAGAAGTCTATTGGGTCCGGCAATACATGCAAAAACATCGGTAGGTTTGTTGAGACGCGATAGTCGTGCACCATGATCTTAAGCTGATCTCTGTGTGTTGGATGTGTGCCCTGCATTGCATTGCGTTGGTGAGGTGGTAAACCAAAAGTTTGCCAGAGGTCACCCATTAGGCTTCTGCCACCTTGCCTGATGCTGCGCTACGCCTACTTGGCACCTACTGCTGTCAACGTCGCTGAGTTTGTTCCACCGTGACATTTGGGGAAACGTGACAGCAAGACGCACAGATGTCTCCAGTTGATCAATCAGGCGCACGGTCTCCATTTCCTGCATTTTACTCTCTATTTAGGGTGGGTGGAAGGAAGTGCTGATTTTTGTTTTGTACCGGGGATCCAGGAGGGGGCCACCAGTAATGTTGTTCATTTTGATGGCCTTAAAAATGGCGGAGGATCATGTTGGTGGTAATGAGCATCCAAGCACTCTTGTGAGAGATTGGAGCCTTGATTTTCCCATGCCCTGGGTCGGGGGCACTAGCAAACTGATCTTCCTCATCTATTCCTCTCTCCGCCTCAAATTCGCGCCAACCTCTTTCCAAGACAGGGAAGTTTCGCGTAACATCGGTGTCTAGGAATACCTCCTCCTCCTCCTCCTCCGCTGCCTCCGGCACAGCTTAAACACAGCCCTGACTTGCCTGAGATGATGCACCCTGAGAGTGATTTGGGGGCCGGGGGGCCCCCAAACCTTGCATAGCTCTGGACCCCGAACCATGCCTAATGAAGACCGATGAAATTGTGAAACTGTCGGGCCTTGTGGATTTGACGGAGAGGAAAGGCTCCAGTGTCCGCATCTGTGTCCGTTCTCTCTCCGTCGCTTGGCGGGACCTGTTGTTTTCATAGTGTCCAAACGTCGTTACAGAACTAAGATCAACCACAAGCTCATGCTGACAGGGCATTGTCCCGCACGGACCATTTTGGGTGGCTTCTTCAAAATCTGGCAAGGGAAGGTGCAGAGTCTTTCACCTGCCTCCTCTCTCGGTGGTTCAACACCCCGAGGTCCGTACCGCTGCTTGTAAGGCCAAGTGTCACTTCGTTACTGGCGTAATGGCATTGGCTCTGCACCACAATCGCTGGAGCTTGTGTAGGGTGGAATTCCAGCGTGTTGACACGTCAACCAATGAGGACGGTTGACGGGGAGGCCGACGACGCTGCAACGCATGCCAGGCGGACGAGCAGGGTTGCGAACGGATGAAGTGCGACTCAAGACCGCGAGCCTTCTTCAGCAGGCAGTCAGGACCCGGGTTAAGCTCTTTAGAAATTTCTGGACGACAAGTTCATGAATGTGCCAGGCAAGGGAGGATGGTGCTCCAGCCTACCGATATTAAGGGGGCCAGCAGTTTTTCGCCCGTTATCGCACACCACTTGGGCCTGGGCACAAGTTCTTGTCACCAGCCATCGCTCGGTCTCGTGTGCTTAGACCGTCCACAGCATCCTAACATGTGGGTGTGGACTGTCTCCATTGGCAGATTAATTTCACACGGCCTGGTGTCTCTGGCACGTGATGCCACCAGAGGACCTTGGGGAAAAGAGCCTGCACCATCCCTGCGGTTTTGTAAGAGGTGCGCGAGCAATGAGAGCCACCGTCCACTCCCCAGAGACATCCACCCAGCTCAACCCAGTGAATGCTGTTCACAGAGATATTAGCGCCTGGCCGTGCTTACTAGTCATGTTGTCGGTGGTGAAATGGACATTTTCCGGACACAGAATGCAGACAACGCGCTTGAAATTATAGAAGGTACACGTGGCTGGCCAGGGCAGGGAAGGCTTTTCTGGCAAAGAAATGCCTGCTCGGCATCTGGTATTGGGGGGCAAGCGAGGGCCATGACATGGCGGAACCCATCTGTGTCCACCAGACGGAAAGGCAACATTACAAGGCCACAAAGCCTGGCAATGCCGGACATTCAGGCTTTTGGCTTTGGGATGGTTTGGTTCTAAAGTGTTTTTTCTGCTCAAAAACCTGGAAGGACGAAGGCCTGCTGCTAGACTGCGCTGTTACGGTGCGTGCAGGTCGTCAAACTGGCGGAAGGAGTAGGGGTTAGGATGGGTCTCTGTTGGTGCTGGTGGTACTCGGGCGACAGGTGGAGGCTAAGCGGAGGCTGGGGATTCCCTGATCATGGACTCTGGAGAATGGGCAGCTGGAGGAACGCTTGGTGGTGGCGGAGGAGGTGGATGGCGGAAGACAGAGGGTGTGGGTCAGTGGTTGGAGGCTCGGCGTCGGTGGTCTGGCTTTTTTGGCCAAGGTTCCCTCCATTTCAACTCATGCATTCGTGCATGTGACTGACATGTTTGGTGTGGTTAACCACTTAAAGTTCTGCTCTACTTATGCGTTTACGGCAAAAGGCGGCATATTGACATTGTGGGTGATTCAGAGGCTTGCTCAAAGAAGGCCCAGGCTTGAGAGGTCCTCGGACCTTTTTGACGGCGATAGCGTGGGAGCGGGGGTTCGCGGCTGACCGTGCTGGCGGAATCATATCTGCTGACTTCTGCGACCGCTTCTCCCTTTTTGTGGCGGGGGACCGTTATTGACATACCCAATCGTTCTTCCTCCTCGTCCACTGATGAAGCGCTCGCATGCAAATTCTGCGGAAAAGACCAAGATGGATCCGCAATGTCGTCTCATCATCATCATCAACACAGGTGGACTTGGTCGTCCCTGACTTTTCTGCATCAGAAGCTGCGGGCTACAAGCAAGGGGACACTTGCTTAGGCGTTGCGACCCGCCCGGGATTTTTGCGATTGACCGGCTGTCCTTCACTCCTTTCGTTTGGAGTGGCATCTGTAACTGGGCAATCAGAGCAGACTAATCATTTCCTCTTGATTCTATTTTAAAACCTGCCTTATGACCCTACCGCATTTTGTCATCCAAAGAGGGTTCTTCCAGACAAGGATTTCCACAGTGGTGGGTACATCGAGTTGACATTTGGGCCTGCTTCATGTTGGGAGGGATGCTGTGATGATGATGACGACTGTGTTGGCCGTGTGACTGTGAGGACGAAGAGGTAAGACTGCTAGATGCAGGTTGCATTAACCACTGGAAGGACAGATTGGCTTACGATGTTCGTTACATAGATTCCACAGGGGCCCTGACCCAGCGATGACAGGCCCTGAAGGCCTGCAACTGCGATCCGCTGGCCATGCGTGTTGTCGCCAGCACTGGAAGGAGCTCCTTCTCTTGATTCCTCTACCTCCATGTGCTACCCCCTCTTTGCTCGCTTACCACCTGCATTTCGCCTCCATGTTCCAGAAATTAATAAATTTGAGAAGGTATGGAATAGTTTGGAATTGTCTCTTATTAAAAGACGGCAAATCACAGCTATTTCTCAAATCCCTCTAATCAAAACAAAATTGCTGGATTCAAATTTAAAACTGCAAGCTGCCAAGGTGTCTCATCAACAAATCTGGAACTGGGCAAAAAAAGTCCAAAATAACACGTATCTGTTATGTTTTAGTATAATAAACGGTATTTTTTGCACCTTTCAATTAACCTGATGGTGAATATAAGAATTGCTATCTTTAAGATTTACGTAGATGCTGCGTCAATGAACAGTGCTGGGTGCGCAAAAGTCAAAAAACACGTAACTGTTATGTTTTGATATAATAAAGGTATTTTTTGCACCTTTTCAATTCAACCTCTGGTGATATTGAATGTGCTGTTTTAGTTTTAGTAGGATGCTGCGTTAATGAACAGTGCCTGGTGTGCGCAAAAGTATAAAACACGTAACTGGTTATGTTTTGATATAATAAACGGTTATTTTTTGCACCTTTCAATTCACCTGAGGTGGAAGATAGAATTGCTGTTTTAAGATTTTAAGTAGTTGCTGCGTCAATGTACAGTGCTGGGTGCGCCAAAAGTCAAAAAAAAAACACGTAACTGTTTTGTTTTGTTATATTAAAGGGTATTTTTTGCACCTTTCACTTCACTGTGGGGAATATCGAATTGCGGTTTTAAGTTTTACGTAGATGCTGCTTCAATGAACAGTGCTGGGTGCGGCAAAAGTCAAATAAAAACGTAAACTGTTATGTTTTGATTAATAAACGGTTTTTTTGCACCTTTCAATTCAACCTGTGGTGGATTATAGAATTGCTGTTTTTAAGATTTTAACGTAGATGCGCGTCAATGAACAGTGCTGGGTGCGCAAAATGTCAAAAAACACGTAACTGTTTGTTTTGTATAATAAAACGGTATTTTTGCACCTTTCAATTCCTGTGGTGAATTTAGAATTGCTGTTTTAAGATTTACGTAGATGCTGCGTCAAATGATACAGTGCTGGGTGCGCAAAAGTTCAATAAAAACTACGTAACTGTTATGTTTGATATAATAAGGTATTTTTTGCACCATTTCAATTCACCTGTGGGAATTATAGAATTGCTGTTTTATGATTTACGTTAGATGCTGCGTCAATTGAACAGTGTGGGTGCGCAAAAGTCAAAAAACACGTACTGTTATGTTTTGATATAATATTAACGGTATTTTTTGCACCTTTCTATTCTACTGTGGGGATATAGGAATTGCTTGTTTTAAAGATTTACGTAGTTGCTGCGTCAATGAAACAGTGCTGGGGCTGCAAATGTCAAAAAAACACGTAATGTTTATGTTTTGATATGATTAAACGGTATTTTTTGCCACCTTTCAATTCACCTGTGGTGAATAATTGAATTGCTTGGTTTTTAAGATTACGAAGATGCTGCGTCAATGAACATTGCTGGGTGCGGCAAAAGTCAAAAAAACACGTATACTTGTTATGTTTTGATATACTATACGGTATTTTTTGCACCTTTCAATTCACCTGTGGTGAATATAGAATTGCTGTTTTTAGATTTACGTAGATGCTGCATCAAGGAACCAGTGCTGGGTGCGCAAAAGTCAAAGAAACTGTAACAGTTTTGTTTTTGATTTAATAAACGGTATTTTTTTGCACTTTTCAATTCACTGTGGTGGAGAATATAGAATTGCTGTTTTAAGATTGACGTAGAAGATGCTGACGTCAATGAACAGTGCTGGGTGCGCAAATAGTCAAAAAAAATCAACGTAACTGTGATGTTTTCGTATGATACACGGTATTTTTGGCAACAACAACCTGTGCTGACTACAAGATTGCTGGTTTGTAAATTTAAGTGCAAGGTGGTTATATCACAGTCACAGGTGTTATGGGTAAAATTGTACTCCTATCTGATTTGTATACTGATATTAAAAGTGAAGTTTTGCAGTTAATCAAGAGACTGCAGTTACTAGGAATGATGTTTATGCAATATAAGTTCCTGGCTTGCCAATTATCCCTGGAAATTTTTCAATAAGCAAAATCTGTTATAATAAGTATATTCTCACTACAATGTCCTACACTAAGTCTTGGTGACCTTTATCCTGTGTTCTTTATAGATAGAAGCTTGTCTTGTGGTTCGCCCGCGTGCTCCCCCCCCTTGCTTTCCCCCCGCCCGTGAATTTACAGCGGGTAGATGCTGCTTTAAAATTCTCTAGCTAACTACATAAAATGTTCAAATCTCTAATCTAACTAAATTGGAAGGATCACAGCTAATAGTAGAGGTTTCTCTGTTGCAGAAATAGACTAATTTCGCTGAGCTGTTTGGCCCAGGCAGGGGAGCGCAGGTCCTATCCCAATGAGACGCTTGAGAGGGAAACTGAGGCTGAAAACAGGAAACGCTGTTCTAAGTAAAACGAGGTCATGTGATTTTTTCAGCCAATCGCAACCATACACATCCCAGTCATGAACATCGCACACAATCTCACCCCGTGCTCTATTCTGTAATCTGTTTTGTGGCCGCCAAAAATTTACAGGAAGCGCGAACAAAGGCGCGATCTTAATAGATGATGCTCAGATTTTAACCTTTATTATCTGGTAGGCATTGATCTGGAAATTTCTGAAGATTCACCATTAAAAAACATTGCCGATTTCAACTTTGTCGATAAAAATTGCTCAACACTAATCATAAGCAGCGTCAGCGGCAGCACCTTCCCTACACAGTACAGTGAGAGGAGTGTGAGGAGTAAGCATGGCCCCCGGACTTATATAGTGCGGGCAGTGACGCACTGAATCCCGTCCGTGTCTTGATTGGGTTCATCTCTCACATGTCATGAGGCTATGCCTTTCTTCCTCCAAGAGTTCTTTGCCCCATTGTAACGCCATGTGCTCGCAGCAATTTTAAACAATCAAAAAATCACGCTTTGTTCCGCGAATACCCCAAATTTTCGGACTTCGTTCAGAATCGAAGTTTTCCTGAAAATTCCTACAATGAATTCCACTTCGTCAGAATCAATTCGCCTATCTCTAGACATTGCCATGGCTGTGGCGCACGGCGGTCAAAAGCTTGACCGAAATCGGGATTATTTTAAATCACAGCGAGCTGTCACGCGTGCATGCACATGTAGCCACATAGTGCATGTGCGCCCCGGATCATGGACCAGAGCAGGTGAGAAGACAGGTGAGGACTAGGCAGCATGTACACTAGTCACACGACACCCAAAAAGGAAGTCACAGCAAACACAGCAGCAGAGGCATGGGAATGTACGCAGTCCAAGGCACGAACAGCAGTTTGAACCGTGATGGTACCCCATTCCTTAAGCCCCATCCTACAGGCCAGCTAACTGCCCCAAAATGATCATGGGGCAACCAACTCCTCTTCGGTATACCAGGAATTGTCTTCAGAGGAGAGGTCATGCCAACCCCAGGAAACATTATGGACTCGATGGACAACAACAGGCACAGCAGAAACGGTAGGCAGAGGGAGAGGTGGGCGGTATTGCGGGATGACTTGACAATCCAGAGAAACTTCTTGAACTAGAGACTGCACAGCTGGCACAACAGAAACAACTGACAGGAGTACGGATGGGTGGGATTGGACCAGATGGGGTAGAGTTGAGGCATTTTGACTGGCATTGCTCGCCCCAATGAATAACCTCATCTATTTTCCAATACAATGTAGGAGCGTGCAGATGGAACCATGGGAGACCCCAAAGAACAGAAGAGAAAGAGACAGGCAAAATATGGAATGAGATTTCTTCCAACTTGGAGAGATAGAGGCTTGGTGTGGAACTGGATAGGTTCCTTCAGAATCTCACCATTAGTGGAGGAGAAATGCAGAGCTTTCTCTAAACAGGAGACAGGAAGGCAGTACTTGTCAAGCACAGGTGGTTATATAATGTTATCAGAAGAAGCAGAGTCCAAGAGGACAGGAACTTGAAACTTATCTTCAGATTTATAACTGAGAGGGACCAGAGAGGTCATCCAAGGAGCAGATGAGTCTTTATCCATGGTAGCCTCACCAACAAAAAGATGGCGCTAAAGTTTCCAAGGCGCAGTCAGGCAGACTGGGCAGTTTGTTAGATAATGCTTGGCACTGCCACAGTATAAACACAAATTCAAACTGCACTGGTAAGTGTGTTCCTCTGAATTTAGATGACTATGGTCCACCTGCATGGGTTCATCTTGAGGAGATGGGGTTGCCGGGTGACGTAGACTTGGGGAATCTCTAATCAACAAAAATTATACCTTCACCCAAGTGTCACAGTGAAGTAGCGGTTCTTATCTCCGTGAGTAACTCTTATACACAATATTAAAGTCAATGTTGCATCTGCTTAGAGACTACATTTTTTCAGATAATTTATAGCAACATGTGCTTTCAATAAAAGCAAAGTGTCCATTTATTATTTACATTCTTCATATCATATATATCAATGTACTTGGGAGCATTAGCATTCCATTGTTATGGTATACAAATTGTTGTGGGTTTACTTTAGTCTTCTGGGCAGTCCATTTTCAATCCCAGCAAGGGAGGTTGACGTTGCAGCTGCTTTGAGTACAAGCAGTAGCACAAATATTACGTATCAAGGGATACACCCTCTTTGGAAACTTTGTCCCTATGCTGATCCATCCGTGTGGCCGTGGAGTGCATCTTGACAGTACCCCCCAATTTAAGCACCCTCTTCTTATGAACCTGCCAGAAACTGTGGAGTGTTGATGTTCTCCCTCAGCTCTCAAGATTTCTCTTTGGGCCCGAACCCCTGCCAGTCCACAAGAAAAAAGGTCTTCCCTCTGCAACGCTCCTCCATTAGGATTTATTGGACCGTAAAGATGTCATTTATTTCCACCTAAGGATAAGAAGAGATGATTTCCTGTGAGAAGTGGTTGAGAACCTGAGGCTTGAGCAGTGAAATGTGAAAGAAGTTCAAGATGCGCATGTATGGAGGCAGACAGAGTTTGTAGCAGACCGGATTGATCTGCTTGATTGCAGAAAAAGGGAATATTGAGGTGAACATATTTTGCCAAGAGCCACACTTTATCTCTGGGACAGAACACAAGGGTAGGTCTTTATCTCTTATCAATCTGTAGCTTGAGGACTTTAAGGAGAGACTGACTGGTATCCTGCCAGATGCGGGAAATTTCTTGGACCTGGGCAGCTACAGCAGGAACCTCCAAGGAAATGGCTGAGAGAGAGGAGGGCAAAAATGACAAAGAAAGGAGAATCTAACACAGAGTCTGAATCCAGATTGTTGTATGAGAATTCAGCCCAAGAAAAAGGGTCAGCCCAATTATCCTGGCGAGATGAAACAAAGTGACAGAGGTAATTCCCAAGGACTTGGATCACTCTCTCTACATGCCAGTTTGATTGAGAGTGGTATGCAAAAGAAAAGTCTAGCTTGACTTGAACAGAGTGCATGCAAGAAAGAAAATTGACCCCTTGATGAGATGCCATATGAAGAAGAACTCCATGCAGGGGGAATTTATGCAGGAAGACAAGGGAGGTAAGTTGCTGAGTGGAAGGTAGACGCGGAAGAGGCACAAAATGGGACATCTTGGAAAATTGATCAGTGACTACCCAAATAACTGTGTGATTAGAGGAGGCTGGTAAATCTGTAATAAAATCCATAGCAATATGAGTTCATGGTCTTTCTGATATCAGCAAATGGTGTAGCAGACCAAAGGCCTTGAGACAAGATGATTTGTTGTGGGCACAAGTGGAACAAGAGTGAACAAAATCTTTGACAACTTCAACAAAATTAGGCTACAAGTAGTGCCAGTTGACCAGTCAGTTTGGATGAATGACCCCATTCAAGAATTATTTTCCTCAAGGCTGGGTGAACAAAGGTTTTTCCCATAGGAATCTGTTGAAGGTTGATGGGAGCTGCAGAAATCAGCTCCTGGCCTGAAATGTAGTGGGAAATCAAAATGTGAGAAGAGGAGGGATTGCCAGGGATTTAACTGTTGCACAGTCTGTAGGTAGAGGAGATTTTTATGCTCTATGAAGATATTTACTGGATGATGAGCACCTTCAAGAACATGACACCACTCTTCTAACTCCAATTTAATGACCAGTTATTCTTGATCCCTAATAGTATCATTTCTTTCCACTGGGGAGAAAGTTTTAGAGTTTTAGAGTGGCCTTGCCTTTAAGAGTCTTCAGTGTGAGGAAAGCTCCAAGTCCGAAAGAAGAAGCATCCACATATAAGTAGAATAGCTTCTCAGGATTGAGGTGAGTTAGGCTGGGTACTGTTGAAAATGCTTCCTTATGATAGGCAAAGGCTTCTTCTGCCTCAGGTGGCCAAATTTTAGGCATAGAATTCTTCTTAGTCAGAGCCAAATATGGTGACTCAGTGTAGAGAAGTGGGAATAAATTGATGGTAATAAAAATTTTCAAAACCCAGGAAATTCTGGCTTCCTCGGAGTTTCCCATGGGTCACGGCCTATGAATAACAGCATAAAAATTTTTCCCTTGTCCATTTACAAGGGGCCCTTCTGAGTCA